>JARWCS010331362.1:0-12132 GCA_034783895.1 Geukensia demissa | reverse complement strand
GATTAGGTATCTTAATCCTTCCTTGGAATAGACTTGTCCAGGTTAACAGTAAGAAATAATTCCCACGATGTTATACTTGGAAAAATTATTTAATCGAATTTCTTAAAAACAAGTTAATCTTTCTTATCTTTGCTGTGACCAAAAATGAATTTGGTCGGCAAATGAAGTTGCAAGAACGGTAAAGATTAAATCAAACATTCCAGTGCGTCATCCTTCGTACAACGGCTTGACAACTAATGAAATGTTTTACAAGAATGTCTAATTATTAAAATAAAAAACTTGTATGTATAGCGCGAATCCATCACTGTAGTCTTGACTTTAAATTGTGGATATTATTCAAATTCGGAATTTGATTTTGGGGTCCTCAACTCAAGATTCTTGATAGCAAGGATTATTGGAATCGACATAAAAAGCAAACTAATGAAAACCAGTTATATATGAAGCTACATATTGATGGACGTGTAATTTAACGTATCCCGCAATCCTATAAATTGCATATATTCGACTTTTTAAAATTGTTTACAATATTTATTCAAATAATACATATATGACTGTTTTCGCGCCAATGAGATTGCACTTATGAAAAAACGATGCATTAAAAGCAAATTAGACCTTTATTTGTACCAGTACAAATGCTCGATATTGTTTAATTTTCAATTCGTTACATGCATTTCTTTCTTTCTTTATCTGACATTTGTTTCTTGTATAAAACGACGGTGAATCTAGATTTTCCAAAGAGGGTTGCAATTTACAGCAAAAGCGGAAAGAGGGCAAAATGTGTCTTAATCAATGTTTTTTAATGAAGACGGCACACCCCTTTTGTGCCCCTTATGATCATTCTTTGTTAAATAGAATCCTTATCGAGAAGCAAATGTTGGGAAATTATGTGACATTATTATGTTATATTATATGTAAATGAAAATTCTCATGACTGAAATAATTCAGAACAAATATAATCCTATTTTCATGGACATGCTATTTTCAAATAAAATGATGTGTGGTAATAAATGGACAAAAACTTTGCATTTCCTTTTATTATTGTTTCATTGAATCTTCATATATTTCAAATTAGGTACAATAGTTTTCATAGAATATGAAGGTTGTAACATGCAAATATTTTGACATTTTAATGAAAAGCACTTGCTGAAGCATTTATAGTTCCTGTTGAATTATGATGGGGGAACACTAAATTTATTCTCTCAAGAACGCATTAACCTTTTAAAGTGGAATAAGGGATGTATTATCATCATCTACATTGTGATAAAAACTTAACTACTCTGGCGATTTAATAAAGATTCTAATGTTCCTCTTTTAAAAAAGCTGAAAATGAAACTGCATTTTAGAATGTCCACACGTTCAAATAGCAATTATTTTTCTTTTGTCGTATCAACTATTCTGAAACTCTTGACTTGAACAAAAATCTTGTCACAATAAATGCAATTAACGAAACAGGACATAAGTATTAATATTCAAGAATTTCGAATTAATTCATTCGATCAATATCGCCGAATTTTTGTCAGCAAAATATATTAGAAAACCTCAAATTTATTTGATTCAACCATTATTATATATTTATCTTTTCAAGATCCTTGACTGAAATATGATCAAGGACAACGCAATAACAAATTAATTATACTTTTAATAATTTATCATCAAAATTGTTAATAAAGATTCCCTTTTTAAGTGGTATATTAATCAGAATAAATTGCAAAATAAACAAAGTGAACTGTTGAAGAAATTTTGCCCGTAAGTTAGTTGTTTTTATCCAAAATATCATAAAACAGTAAAATGTAAAGTTATGATGAAAAAACATGATAAACCACTTACAACACTAAAGATTTCATAAAAGTTAATAATCATCATAGATGTTCAACAAACGATATAGGTAACTGTTTAAGACATATTGTGCTCAGATTATTGTTGTTTTTGTGTCCACAATAAAATAAAATTTCAAGATTAAAAGTTTTATTAAGAACTAATTGAACAAAATATTTTTAACAGTGAATTTGTTGACATTGAAGTTTTTACAACATCACACAGACTAACAACTTCTTCTAAGTTAATTATGTGGATGTCGAACAGTCTGGAACTATCATGCCTAGGATTATACAAGTATCAATATAGTATCAACATGTACCATATTATTATAGATTAATTAACTTATATATAACACCTATATATGTAAGAGTTCGTGCTATTCCTTCCGGATTTTTCACAAATTGACACTCCTGATCTTGACACCATGATTTGACACCAATATTGACATTAAGGACTCCATGACGGGTGTTGGGCGCAAAACAGTGGATGCTTGCCCTTCCGAAGCAGCTGATTCAACTTCTATTTTGTAAAGGAGTTCGTGGATTCCAAGCTTTTTTTCTTTTGTTTTTTGTTTTTTTTTTCTTTATTTTAAATTTGTCTGGTCTGTTTGGACTAATTACTTTTGGTCTCTCGCATGAGTATTCTACACTGAATTTGTATTTTTTCTTCCAGTTATTTCTTGGTACTTGGATTTGCAAATGAAACTTCACCAAAAAAGACATATTAGTGAACGGTTTATTAAATAAACAATGAATTGATAAAATTTTTTAAAAATATATTAGAAAGGGTACCTTGACGCAAAACATCGAGTTTCGTTTCCGAATCCACGAAATGAGTAATCCGATGATATGTGTATTTTTGTTTACTGGTACTACTATTATGATGATAAGAGTATATAAATTCATAACATATGCGACTGTTTGAAAATGCATAATTTAAGACGCTTGTCAGTAATATTCCTATACAACCTTAATCTCAAATAAAGATGTCTATCATCTGGAGGCTTTTTTAATTTATCACCTGAATTTTACATATATAAAAAACAGGTGATATGATATTTTTAAGACAGCTGTTCACTTTGTAACAGTTTAAAAAAATATATAATTTAACAGTTAACAGTCAACCTGTGTAATTATTATAAAGCTGCTGGTTTATCTCGTGCATGTCTAATGTGTTTTTCTGCAAACATGAAATTTCCGCCTGGTCAATATTTGTGGGATGGGTACTGTTCCCTTAAAAATATGTTAAAAATTAACGTTGGTGACAAGTTAAAACATTGCATACTTTATACCAGTTAATCTTGTATGCCATTCTTATACAGTAAACTTATGACACATATCTTTTTAAGATGAATCCATTGACTCTAGATTTAGAGGACGAAACAGAAAACTTTAACTGATAGTCACCAGACACGGCAATCTTGAGAAAAAGAACAAGACGGAACATGACATGTATACATATATACTTGGTCATAAATATGGAATATTGACATTTTCTGAGTCAAAACGTCAGTTTTGGAGACTTGCATTCAAAAACTATGAGACAGAATGTCAAATTTCTTTACGCAAATATCATAATTTTACTTGAACCTACAAAAGTGTCCGATTTCAGATTTCTTTGTCCAATAGCTAGATTTATGAGTTCTGAAACCCACATTTTGGTGAAAAAATACTTATTTCGATTCCAGGTAGAATCCTTTCAAATGTTTTATTTCATCATATTTTATTATTCAACTTCCCTCTAATATCATCCTGTTAGCACTATCTACCATTTTCGTATAATAATCTTTCTTTACTTAAAAGCAAGAACTATGAACGATAAGGACTCCAACAAAAAATCCCGGATAAACTCAGGTGGTCCGGAATTGTTAGCAGTTCCTGTCTCTTAAAGGACATCCACCATATTCTCAATTTTCAATCCGATTTTACTCATTTCAGAGTAAAGGGGAAGGTTTCAATATACAGTATAGGTTATTTTTGCGGGTGTAAAATTTGGCGATTTCGAGGTGAAAAGTTATAGCAAAAAATTTAGCGGTTTTTATTTTGGCGTATTGCAAAATGAGACAAAAATTTGTACACTCATATTTTCCAAATTTTGAAGATCCAGGAGTTTTTATCGAGTTAGCCTCCTGAACTGCAGCATAGACCTCCTTTAATGCACTTGGCTCAATTAATTCAGATAGTTCCGACTTTTCAAATGGTATCGTATTTTTTCTTGAACAAATTTTAGATGCTCATCTTTCAAACGTGTGTGCAATATTAAATTGAATATAAGTTCACTTAATGATAACTCACGACTTATCTGTACATGTAATACAATTTATACCGTAATTTTTATTTAGAACATAGTAAAAAGCTCTCGACCAATGAAACAGTAAGATTTTGTCTCTCTTAACTGTGAAGAACCATGTTCTTAATGGGGGATTATCCTATTGTTCAACTGTGTTTGTCATAAATGCATGGGGTCTTTTTAACACCTCACTTAATTCCGTTTTATTCCCTAGAAATAAAAATCAATCATCGATAGATAACCTATTTATAATGAATGAAAATAGTATTTAAATATTAACAACACTTAAAACCATAAAAAATTAAATATGCATTCTTGACCTTTATACATTTTTCTGTTAAAGACTTTTTGATAATAATGGGCCAACATGTTACAATGAGGAATAAAAATAAATTTCAAATTAATAGATGTGATGATTCATATTTAACAGAGAAAAACTTTTGTGAAAACTATCTATTACATTGAAGCAGGAATAAATTTTAACTTGAAACAAGCATTTTCGTCTTATTTGTAAATCATATTTTATGATTTTAAAATATTGATATCACTAAAAATACCTTGTCATGCCAAGTTATATAGTACATTACATGTATTTTGCTATTAAATCATTCGTTAAAAATGCAGTTGAACAACAGAATAATCCCAATATTAATAGCATGGTTCTTTACAGTTAGAAGAGACAAAATCCTACCGTTTCGTTGGCCGAAAATACTTTGGTACATTTAAATGAATATAATATTTCCAAATTAAAAATTGTTTCATCAAGACAAGTACATGTAGCAGCATCTATTTCACAAATGCGACAGAACAAAGAACACATCTTTTCATTCTATTGGCTAATGGTAAAATGCCATTTAAATGAAAGAGATATTAAAAGTTAACACATTTTTTGTAGAACAATAGTGACTAATTACTTGCTTTATAGGCCAAACTTCTAGATTGAACTCAATCAAGTAATAATAAATCAGAAGGTGTCTTGATCATTTTACAATGTTCTAAGTTTGTAAGAACATGATAATCTCTCTTCATGAATAAATCCCGACTCCGTCTCGATCTTTTTCATGAAGAAAGAGATTATTATGTTTTTACATATACATTTACTTAGTAGAAACGTTTTCACCGACGTGTAAAGTGGCGTTTATAAGTTATCAAAAGAGAAGAACAGTACCTTTTCTACACAAAAGACTTATTTGCTAAAAAATCCTAATCAATAAGACAGTAAAACATTTTTCTAATTATAATACATTTGATTATTTCTCGTGTCCATACGCTTGTTACCAGGGATATTACACTGAACTAAACCTTGCTTTCGGTAAATGGCAAGAATTTACTGTAATATATACTCCTTTGATTATTATTAGCTGGCATTTTTTATGTTTTGATTTGGGTTTAATGGCAATTTCAACAACATTTCAGTCATATCATGGTGGTCAGTTTTACTGGTGAAGAAAGCCGACATACCCGGAGATAACCGCCGACTTTGGCATGTAACTGACAAACCTTATCGCGTGCGATGAGAGCGAAACGCAAACTTCTTTGTGGTACAAAGTCAGGAGCAAACTCACGTCAGGCTACAGTGATCTGTACAGGTAAGATTAAATCAACTACCAAGGCCACTCGACAACCCAGGCCCCCTCGTCACGGTTTAGACAAATACATAACAGACAAAAAGTACGAAAATGAAATCAAACTTCAACCACGCGAAAAACAGGGATTTACACATCTAGAGGTCTTCACAATGCCATCAGCAAAGGTGGAATACCATTTTAGTGAAATGCTATAAATTACCCCAAATAAATCCGTGTATACGTAAAATAATACTGCTCTTACCTGATTATTATCAAAAATATGTACATGTAACGAAACATTTAACACAAATGCAAACCTAAACCCACAATTCCTGACTTGACACAAACACATGATACATGCACATGTGGTGGGGTAAAAGGTTAGTGGGATCCAAACAAGTGGTCATAGAAAAAAATAAAAGCAAGCAAAGGCAGTAAAAAACGAACTATATCTATTTATACATATATCAAACAGAACTTAACCCAATCCGACTAGAGAGTACCTACATAATAGTAAATGTACTGAAAATATACCTCTCTGCTAAATGCTCACAGCTACTGACAACACTCCTGATGATTAGACATCAGGCCTCGAAACACGATATGTCATCAACTACAGTATGTCCAGTGATTTAATACTGTGTTGACAATAAATACAAGATGGATGCAATGGATATCTAATTCATATCTGTACAAGGTAGGGATAAAGGTTTTGACATACATGTACCAACAAAAACCAGTTTCGTGTTATGACTAATAATATGTATAAAGGGATTGTGTTTTCCTCCAAATGGGAAGGTCGGTTGCCTCTAATTTTCATTACCCTTCACTAAACCCTTCTTCTCTCTAAACAGACTTTAGATTCCTACTGTCTAAATTCGGATGTCATCTCCAATTACATCGCAAAATACCCCCATGATATTCGTTGCCATCAAATATAAATTACCCCAGAAACACAGATTTTTATTAATGCTTCATACACCTAATTGTTTGCAGTGTCTTTACGTAATGATTTAATGAAGTCTTGTTCAATAGGTTTTTAATCTGATATGTTGCATTGCAGTTGCTAGTTGAATTATCTGAGGATCAACATACTATAAAACCGCTGTGAAGTGTTCATTTAAATCTTTCACTAGCGTTCATCCAATTAGTTTCTACAAAAATTACGTAAAACCAATTACCATAAGAGATCTACAGCTTGAATTTGCTAAAAATTATACTGATCAGATTACAGAAATTTATTTTAAACACTAAATAGAAACTGTTCATCCTTTAAAGTGCATGGCTATTTGTAGCGATTTACGTTTTTGTAGATATATTGAATGTCACCCTTAATCAGACATTTTAAGAAATTATCAGTTTAGAAATGATTGGTCGTTTTTTCTTTCACAATACATTGCAGTATTCATGGGAAAACACTTATATACTATACAGCTTATCACTTAGCATTATCGGTAATTACCATTGATAAATGGAGTTTCTGAACAATTATATGATGTTATTTATCAATTTAATTGGAAGACACTTGGGATTCACAATCGATAATTACTGCATTTTTTGAAGAAAAAAGTAACTTCGATATAAGATATAAGAGGTTTCTTCTGGTTTCTTCTATATTGAACAATTTCAAATATTGAACGATACATGAAAAATGACATGATACAAATATCGTACCTGAAAAAAACTGATGCATAAAGTGCATTTTGTTGCATATATCCTTAAAGTTGGACCATATAATTCGTGTGATAAATATATATTTTGTTGATTGACAACTCTTCAGCAGTCCTGTAAGCCAAAATGTTGGATATCCGATTACAATACAATGACAATAATATGCACAAACATCAGAACCAAAAACAATCTAAATAAACAAGAGTCCAAACTAAGCTAAGATTTATCTCTTCATTTGAAGGAAGAGCCTTAGAAATGTATAGTACTTTTTAAATCAATTTTGAATGGAATAATCATAGGCATTTATGTAATGAATCATAACAGGATTAAAAATTCTGGCTACTGGGCTGCGAATGTCCACGGGAACTAGCAAAACACCAGCAATGACACATGTGACATGCATCCAGTGGTAGTAATAAATATATCACAAAATACCAATATCAATTTGATATGGCTATTTAGTTGATTGACATCTCGTCAGCACTGAGTCAAGTGATGAAATAAATTATACATTTGTGTATATATATAATATGAAAAAAGCAATCGCTTCTTCCTTGATGATATATTTTCGATTTCTTAAGATTATATACTGACAGATAATGGTACTCCTTTAAGCCATAAAATGTGCTTCTCAAAAGGGGAATATGTTTTGATTATTGTAAATCCAAATTTATGTCAAAAATTGAAATAAAAAATCTTAATTCAGAATTTAGGTAAGGCATTCTGTACCATCTACACCATTCAGATATTTGTACAATTTCCAGATTTTGTTTTGCAAAAAAGCATTTAAAATGGAAAACAGATTAATTCTTTACACGAGACACCACCGTAGCAAATACTTTTGTGAGCAATGATATCTCTGTAACCGTTTCTATTTACTGAAAATGGCATTTGCTTACATCATGCTCTTGTCTGGACACTCGATTTCTATTTTTGGAATGACGACAATTCGAAAACATGACGTATAACGTCATTAACTGTAGACGACAACGATTAAGTTGGGAAGTCCGTACACACGTTTTTCATCTAATGTTCATTGTACTTATTATGAAAATATTTTATGATTTTTAAAATGTTGTTACATTTCTTTTATTAAGAGAAAAAAAAATACAATGGATAAAATGTTTGTTTACTGAATCGTGTGTTGTTTCATTATAATGCATATGCGAGATTTCTTTATAGCCGATTCCGTTAGCGAAACGTTTCAGGGCAACCAAAGTTAATGTTAAGATTTTACTCCCAAGTTGACACGTTATACAAAAGACAGCAGCTTCGCTGGCATATGGTTGTATTTCGCATAGCTTTGTTTCTTAACAAATCCTTATGTGCTCAGATGTCAGATATGGTTCGATTTGCTGATGTATGCACTTAAGTGTTTGGCGCCAATACCTTATTGGTAACTTTGATGCCTTCTTACAAAACATGTTAATTTGTACAAAATTTTACTTTTAAAGAACACATGATGGCTTTTAATGCAGAGATTTGAATAGATATAAGGAAAACTTTATCCATAATTTTAAGAAAACTTCTTCCAAAATTAACAGAAACTGGCCAGAAATGAAATACAGATATGAACCTTGTATTTAAATTATTACTGGAGACCTTATTATAATCAAAGAACGAGAAGTTATTGCTTTCCTTAGAAAAGGTCCTAAATATTGCCTTGCAGCCAAAATTAATTAAACCGAATTTCGTGATTTTATGGAAAAAATCTCTACAGGCATATTTCAAATATGGATTGAAAGAGAAATCTCAAATAAATCATGTTGAAAAGGTCATTTCAAATACATGGAATAAATAATAATGGAAACAGTAGATATTCGTATGAAACATTATAAAACGAATTATAAAAATACAAGTACAGCTATTGCTGTTTCCAGATTAATACGCAAAATTATAGAATTTCATAAAACGTATGTTGTTTCTGCACATAATTCTGCCAATAATATCGTAGTTGTCTGTACTATATGGGGATCCTTCTCAATAAAATGCATGGTTCCAACACTGTCCAAGCTACAAACTTGTTAGGACAACAGATCGTTAGTGAACATCTGAATGTTAACGCCCAGTTAAAGGCTGCATATGACAATATGAAGCCCCTACAATATACATGTACTGGCTTCCTTCATTTCATAAAACTCCATTTAAGTCCTATTTTATTTCTGCGTCTAATAAATGTACTACCACTAACGTTTCAATTCTATTAACTTGTACTCCGACACCGATTGGGTCTCTTTTTGTTAATTTCCGGAATAAATATTATGAAAATGCATGGAACAACTTTTGTCTCCGAAATTTCCTAGATCTTTAGACAAACAAAAGTCCATTAAAGTTTATTTTTTCTACCAAAGACAGTTTTGATTTTTCTACTCATTATACCACTTTATCTCATAGGCTTGTTAAGAAAAAGTTATATCTACATGTAATCAATTGGTCATTTAAAAAGTCTGGTTGTTTTTACATGATAACATGATAAGATTACAGCGATCCTTCTTGATATCATTTATGTACGATTTGGCAACACGGCAGAGAGTTGGCACACCAGTGGGCACAAACTACGAAACTCTCGTAGCAGATTTAATCGTGTATTGCTTTAAATCACAGTTAATGGCAAAAATTCTAAAAGGCTCTTCCAAACAGGATTTAATGGACAAGTTTTTTAAAACTTTGATATATTTGATGGTGTTTAAGCTTTAAATACTCCAGAGTGTCAAGAGTTTGCAAAAGAAGTTTATCCAAATAAACTTACTTTAAATGAAACTAATTCCAGTTATGACTGTACTCCCTTTTGAGATTGGGATTTTATAATTTTGTTTATGCCCCAAAATTGATGACAAAAAGGGACGTTTTTCCCCATAGTTAACTTTTCATTTTTGTCATGTAGACGTGTCTTTTGCTCCTTCGAACGATGTTAACATTTCTCAACTAATTCGGTTTGCTGGTGTTTACACTTAATGTTCTGACTTATTGCAACTTACATCTTACTGGTACACTTTTCGCAGCAGTCATACAGATATCACAAGACTTTTACAAAATTTGATAACCGTTACAAAAATCTTATACGAATATATAGCTGCAAAATTAGAATTTTGATACGACAAGGGATATTACATCCTACGTTCTTTTGAAACATTACATTTAAAGCTTAAAAATTTAGAGTGGGGTTCCACTTCAATTATATAAACATAATTAAAATGATCGATTTAATCTCACTCTTGCGTTAAACATTCTTATCTTATCAACCTTATACTCTAGCTTTTGTTTTCAGTGTTATGTTGTGCGTACTATGTTTGTCTTTCGTTTCTTTTATGTTGGCCACTGTCTTTATCTGTCTTTGTTTTCACGATCTGCCTTCCCTTTTGGTGTCTTCGAATTCTTTTTATCCACAAAGAGTAAATGTTCGACGTTGCAGTCAGACATATAAAAACTCGTTTTGTTGGTACAAATATTAATAAATATCATTTTTGCTTCCCTAAACATGTATAAATAAATTTCGCTTTGGATCATGTCTTGCATCACGTTAACTGACAACATAGTATTAAATCGTCGGACACTATGTGTTCTATGACATCTCTTGTTGATAGGTTTAATGTCTTCTCTTCGGGAATAAAACCACGAGCTTGCTTTCAGTGACTATTAGCATTCAATAGAGAGGTATCTTCTGTTAGCATGTAATTTTGCTTAGCATATTTATTCAGGTACTCTCTAATCGGAATGGGTAAATTTCGGTTTTATTTTTATAGTTCGTCTGTTACTGCTTTTGTTTTTTGGCCACTCATTGTGGAGGTTAATATCCTATTAAACTAGTTTAATCCCACCATATGTCTAATGGGCCTGTCCTAAATCAAGGAATTCTGGTCATTGGTATGTCTTTTTGTTAAATGTTTTGTAACACTTTAATAATATTCGAGTAGGAGCAGCTTTATGAAACGTATACACTTTTTTATTTAGGGTGAAATTAGGCTTCTTACATCGAATGGAACTTCGCCCTTTCTTGAAGGCTTTGTCGAGACATCTAGATGTGTAAATTACCTCTGTTTTTATAGTAGCTGGAGTGCAGTCTCTATGATATTTATCCATATCTTTTCATTTTCATAAAAATTACAAGGTGACTAGATATTCTTTTGTTTCAACAAGAAGAGTATACGTATCAGTTCTATCTAACAATTTCGCTGACACATTGGTACTCTAACACATCTGTAATACTAATGTTCTGGTTCTATCACAATGAAATAGAATCTGTATATTTGGTCAACACTTTTTGACGACGTATTTCGTTAAATAGAACCGTATTTGCTTAGCTTCAATTCGTACATCAACTAAAAGTTAAAAATGTGAGATATCTGCGAAATAGTGTTAGAAATTCTTCTCTTTTCGTTTGTTTTGTTGCGCTCGACGCGGGGGAAAAACAGAATTTTTCATACTTATCAAATATATCCAAATGTTAAATATATTCTCGTTTAAGAACCTACTTGATGGCATGTATCTGTGAAACATTTCAACTGACCATCCATTTAAATTGCCTGACCTAAAAGGTTATGTACGCTATTGCCATCACATTGCAGCCGGGCACATTTAATTAAATATCTCTTCTGGAAAATCGCTTGTTTGATTAGAACCAGATTTCAGTGGAATTGTCCGTGGGCGCCCTCTAGCAGATTTGTGCATGGCATCCATACTAGTTTAGATGGCCGCCGTTACTAAAAATGTCAATGTTTTTCAATCTTTGTTCCCCCCGAGGGCGGCCGGGGTATAGACATAGGCCGTTCGGTTTCTCCGCCTGCAG
>JARWCS010331351.1:0-12132 GCA_034783895.1 Geukensia demissa | reverse complement strand
ACAGCGATTAGAAAAGCCTAATTTTCACTGCGTACGATGAGCTTTTCTGGATTAACCTTCATCCGGTACGCTCGGGACAAATATTGAAAAACATAGAGAGAGGATTCCCTACCGTATTACAGGTATTTTGTGATCGGATCAATTAATTTGATAAGATTTAAAATATAGGAATTTAAAATGTTGGAAAGATGTAAATTGTATCTTACCAACATACATTCCATTACCCCAAAAATAAGAGCATACAACTCCAGCACGTGTGTAAATAATTTTAATTTATGTTATATATTAGGTAATGGAATTGGTGTTGTAGTTTCATAGGATAACTAGAAGATATATGTTTTTAAATAGTTATAGCTCAGCAAATAAATTATGAAAATGGTGAAAACTTTATATTGCTGTTTCAGTTATGAATATTTGAAAATACATGCGAAATGCCTCACAAAATTTTAAATATTATATAGAAGAACTGCATTCGTCTCTTACGTGATGATAGCCTAAATACAAAGGTGGTCATTGTACAGTTAGTTATTCTTTTCGTTTATAGCTTGGGCATTGCAACCATCTAGACGATAAATTAATTATTATTTCATTTCGACAATTGTAGAAAGAGCAATGAAACATCTTTTCAAGACGAGGTACATTTTGATTTCACTTTAACCACTGTTATACGTATAAACCGCAAGATTCCGGCAAATATGCCTTAAGCTTACCACAAACATATACCGGAAATTTACAACAACATCGTTTTTCATATGCAAATTAGTTTTTTGGTGTACTATTGAATGAAAGCTTCCGCTTATTGTGGTTAATTTGTAGCGCACTGGTTTGATTTGCTTAATGTTCCAGACAGTTGTAGTCAAATTCCGGCGCACATGTAGTGGGTCAAACAATTCTCAGAAATTTTCTGACACACGGATCTGGTAGTTTTCATGGCCACAATGTTGAATAAAATTGCCTTAAATGATATTATTTTATTTATATTGTATTTTGTATAACCGTTTTGCATGAAATATGGGATATCTTTCATAGGCATTCTATATGTATTGTTCTAAGTGATTGTGTGATATTTTTTGGGGTAAATATATTATATAAGTAGAAAATTGCATTTTATTTCCTTCATAACGCTTGAGACGTTGCTAGGTTTGTAACGTTATATTGTTCGGAAAAAGTTGTGAACATGTTTTACCTAAGTTTAAAACTTTTATTCAAAGATTTGTTGTAATTGTATGTGTATTTGATGATGGCGACTTGTGGATGCAACCGAATATTATATTTTGTATTTAAAACAATTCGAAGATACCAAAGCGGCAAACAGAAATCGGGCGTTAGAAGCAGACAAAACCATGGCCAACAAAACGAAAGACAAACATAGTACTAGTGTACTGAAAACTAAAAATGGAGTAACACGGACTATAGAAAAACTAGGGTGAGTTGAGGTGATCCAGAAAGGTAAGCTACTCCCGATTCGCTAGTGTCACTCGTCGTGTTACTCGGTAGTCAAAGCCGGTGTTTAGTCACATTAGATGTTAGTCACAACAGATATATAAAGTAATTTGTAGTCACGATAGTGGGAGGTATTTCGTTTATCGGCCGCTCAACTCGCATTGTACTACATGCGTCAAATTGATTTCGCAATATCAGCCATGAATATCGGTTCTAATGCTACTGATGAGAGGTGACTCTTTGAAATGTACATATAGCATACCTAAATATTTATTTAACATTGGTAATTTTGTATTTTAATTTCTGTGCATTCTGTAAGGTCAAAAATCTTAGGTTTTGTGTTTATAGATGAGTAGAAATGACTTGATATTTTGGTATAATATGAAATAGGATAAAGAAAATAGTGTTGAGTTTTGTAATACAGGTCATTAAATAAAAAAAGATAAATCTCAGATTTCAATTCTGTTTAAAAAAATATAAGACCATATTGCAGTTTAAAATTTCACCATTCCTGGGCCTCTTGTTTTCTACATATAAAATATTACAAATAGTTTACAATTTCCGAGTACTGACCGATAACAATCATTTTGGTTCTGTTGAAGAAGATTTAATTCAAAGAAGAATTCCCTAATTGAGTATTTTTTGCTCTGCACAGTGTTATGCGACCTATCGAAAAGTACTTGTCATATGTAGATGTCGGTTGCTTAACATGATCTTAGGACAATTCGTTTTTGTTGATATTGATTTACCATCTTTTTAAAATTGCAAAAGCGAATTGAACGGTCATACATAATTATTTCACATGTGTGTCGTTTGTAACATTTGTAAGTTCTGTGTAATCAATAAAATAATTGTTTCTGCCGTTAATGATGACTTATGTTTTTAGAGTTTGGTCGTCTTCGAATTAAAATATCTATGCCAAGTTATTTAACTACGAACAATTTTAAGCCATTGAGTTATCGCCCTACAAATCCCGTATTGTACCTTTATGTACCTTTTTGTTAGGTATTTTGTCTTTCTCTACCAGTAAAACCAACAGCCGCGATTTGACTGACATTTTTTTTCAAATTTGCGTAAAAACATATGAACCAAACAACCAAATTAACAAGTGTATTATCTCTACCATATTAGATTCATAGATGATTGACAGACACCTTGATTGAATAAATACTTGTAAAGTATAAGCTTGAATAACAATGTATTAATTTTGACCAATAAAGCGTACTCCACGAAGAATTGACCGCGTATGATCTGATTCAATTATTAGATTTGGTGTATTAAATGTTTACTATATGTATTTGAATTGCTTGCAATGCGAGATAACTCAAGTGAATGCGAGGTGAAAATCATTGTGAGGAAAATGAATATGCTGATACAAATTTTGTTTTGTCTTCTATAATGAAAAATAGTCTCTTTATGACATTGTTTTGTAAAGTATAAATCGTAAATCGTAAATTCTTAATTCACCTAAGTGCATGAATTATGGATTTTTATTTTTTTTTAATTATTTGTTATAGTAATCCACCTGATTTGATGAATTATCTTTGCCAGCTGAGTCCGGTCGTTTTTTTTATTCTGATCGTTCAGAAATGTTATTTGCTATCATCCTCCGTTTCAGGGTCATATCCACTCCGCTTTTAGTCTCCGGAGATAATTACCCTGCATTCAGCCCTATCACAATGACAAGAATCTTGTCATTATCAATGCACACGCGGAAGAATATTTATAATATTATTTTTCAATTTTTAAGAACAAAAAAAAATAAACTTTGATATATCTTCTTATTTTGATCGACTATTGTTGCTTTATGAAACATATCTAAGTTTTTTGAAGTTACAGCCGTGAAATTACGTCATTTCGGGACCAAAAATAGTTCCCATTTCCCACAAAAATGACGTCACAATAGGACTCCGCAGTAAATGAAAAGCGTTAATGGCAAGAAAACATTGACGAGCTTGAGAGCTTGTTTCCTTGTCTGGAGGTTGTCCAACTACGAGGAAAACAAAAGAATTTACTAATCAAGATGTCTCCACATAGTACGTTAACAACATAAGTACGCGTTTTTACAAATTTGAAACATTTCTGCTACTTTTCCTATGTTTAGAATAAGTTTATATCTTTTTGCTTCTTTTCAGAAGATAAATACAACAAGTTTATTCTGTATTTTTCCAGATAAAACGAAGCTAATATATATCGCCATGACGTATAAGGCCTAACATAATACATTCCTACGTATAATGCCGTTTTTGAAACGTACAATGTAGTCATATCTTGACTTGAATAAAACCATTGAAACCACTGAGTCGATACCTCCGCTGTTGGATCATGATCTGAGTGTATTCACAAGCCCAGTTGTTAGATTTGTCTGACATGGAATTTATAAAATAATGTTTTACATATATTTTCTGCATTTGTCAAAATTCTTAGGCACTGAAAATATGGAAAGGCCTCCAGAAGTATTGCACTTGGTAGTTGTCCTTTTCGTCGGATTTGTCTTCCCATTTCGAATTGTTTGGTTTTAAGTGCTTCTTTCGCAATGTTTGGATCTTGGATTTCGTATGGTTTGGTCCTAACGCTACTGATTAAAGGCTACACCTTAAAATGTACATAACAAAATTCTCTATATTTATTCAACATTGGTAATTTTGTATTTTGAAACCACTGGGTCGATACCTTTGCTGGAGGATCATTTCCCAGAGGGTATTCACCAGCCCAGTTGTAAGACTTATATCAAATAATGTTTCACAGACATTTGCTGCTTTTGTCAAAATTCTAAAGCACTAAAAGTACGGAAAGGTCTCGAAAAGTATTGCACTTCGTAGTTGTCCCTGTCGTCGGATTTTGCTTCCCATTTCGATTTGTTTGGTTTTGAATGCTTCATTAGCTATGTTTGGATCATAAACTTCCTATGTTTTGGTTCTAATGATACTGATGAGAGGTTACTCTTTGAAATGTACATATAGCTTACCAAGATCTTCCATATTTATTCAACATTGATAATTTTTATTTTTAGACCAAAACTAATTTCAGTCATAATTTTGTGAAATTTGAATTTTTTTCTAAATGCTGTCTATACTGTTTTAAATTTTGGCACTCGAACAACACTTTGTATTATTGGCTATTAAGCCTAGACTGCGGCCGGTATGTAGAAATTTCTCCGCCTGCAGGTCTATTAGTTCGAACGGGATTGATAAATACTCGAAGTCCCCTTCACTGAGGTTGTGTCTGGGACAGAATAGGAAGTAGGTATCTCCGTACTGGAGGCAGTTGGTCTCTTGTTTGGGGGATGTATAAATTCGTCCGGAGGGAGACGTTGAAGACGCCCCGTGTATAGGAAATACCACGTTCTAAACACGTTAAAGGCCTTTTGAGTGGTCAGTAGGCGGTCGGTTACAGGCTAAATTTTCGCCCCTATCCAAACCGTAATTTTTCCAGTGGCAATATTTATTGTTAACTTGTTCCCGTCTTTAAAATGCCTGAAATATTTTCAGCTGGACATTAAGCAGCAATCAATATTTAACTGTTTATGATACTTTACACTAAATCCAACCGGACGTGTTTAGCTTGATGTTGTAGCTTGAGAGAACCAGGTTTGTTATCAACTGTGTTTGGATTTTGAACTAGCAGTCAGAAACAGCGAGTAAATTCGAAGTCGGTTCATCCTGTTGTCTCTTGTTATATTTGTTATTGTCCTCGTACAATGTATCGATTTAGTTAAATCTTATGCAGTTGTTTTTTAAAGTTTGGTTTTAATGTCGTTTAGTTCCTAGGTTAGGGATGGCTGAGTACTCACAAACATGTTTTAACACGCCAAATAATTTATTTGTCTTTTCCAAACCAAGAACCTGTTATTCAGTGGATGTTGTTGTTTTAATTTTTTTGTGTTACTTGTTTTGCATTGTTTACTTATTTGGTTGATAGTTGTTATATTTGAATGTCATTCATTTTTTGGAGCAATATACAGTTTTGTACATTATTGAATGCGTTAGAGCAACCTGCAGAAGTTTGAGATTTACACGTTTTGGATGACTGTCTCAGGGATTTCATACCCAATTTCCTTTTTCTATTTTCATTTTGAAAGGAAGAGGGTAGTAAAGCTCCCTTTTTGGCCCAGGAATTTGTCTAAATAATAAAAACTGGCTAATATCTTTTATTTCAAATTTTTCTATTGGACAATGTCCATAAAAAAAAATACCCATCAGAATGCTTAGTTTAACAGATTCTAATGTGGTCACCCGAAATTGCTTTAAATATGATAATACTAAGTAATTCCTTAATTTGATACAAAATTTGATACAATTATGTCAATTTTAAAAGAGATCACACAAAAACATCACAACGAAACTTTGCACAATTAAGGACCAATGTGTGGTTAAAATATATGTTTGATGTTTTGGTGCGATCATATCTATTTTAAACAAAGCACCTACATAGCTTAGTATTTTCACTGAAAATATTACATTCTTGTTGAAATAGTCAAATATACCCTTTCGTTTTGTAGAAATAACGAAAAGTATATAAGAATAAGTATTGAATTATTAAATGAAGGTTATTAAACAGCATTTTCACAACAACTTATTATAGTGACTGGAAATCTAAATTTTTTGCCAAATATTGGGCTTAACGTTACTCCTCATTTGCAGATCTTCCCATTTTTCTACACATTTTGAATATGCATATCATTTTGGTTCCTATGTGGCTATAAAATGACATTCATAAAGTAATACGGAGTGTATATTTCTCAGTTGATACGCTACTCCAGGGCTTGAGCTTACTATCAGGATTATATTGAGAGGGTTGCAGCTAAAAGAAAGTTACTGGTCCAGGGGTTTCTCAGGGCAAGCTTACAGTCTTCACTTCGAAAATTGTTCGGTCGCCATATAACTGACCGGTACGAAATATCCATTTCACAAATTACAATGGATCTCTTCCCAATGTCGTGATTAATAAGTCATTCCTATACCGGTTGTGTACTTGGTACATATGATAAGCATATCAATAACAGATGTCACAGCGCTTGGCAGATGTTTCAAATGCACATATTTTATTATATAGGCTTACATGTCATAGCCATTATTCAAGAAGAGAAGAAATCTTTACCGGAATGTTAAAGGAATATAACTACCAACGACAACAATACAGGCTGATATTCTTCTTAAAAGTGGTGAAGGGGCAGATGCTGACACACCCTCCAGATATTCTCGTAACCTTTCAATGACCTAAATCAAAAATCCAATGAACAAAATAAACTTACTTTGAAGCTAAAAAGTTATTCTCAACAAAGTTAGAAAATACCAAAGAACAGTAGCAATACCCCAAGCAACAGACTGGAACCAAATGGAAGACTCGACAGTGTGTGCAAGTTAAACTGCAGAGTTCAAAACGGCCCTCCTCAACCAAGCATGACTAGATCTGCGCAGTCCAAGCTCGTCATACAATAGCCTAACCGAGAATCTGTTACTATTCAGAAAAAGACAGAATAAAATCCCTGACCTCGCCGGATAATTTTCAAGCATATAAACACAGGTTGAGGTGGGAAATTTCCTATTGTAATTTATTTTTCCCTCTAAAATAAATTACAATAATAGGAAATTTCCCACCTAAAGTTTCAAAATGAAATGATTTCAACTATTTACTTGACGTATAAATTGATGTGACACGATGAGAAAGAAATTTTGCAATTTCATGGTACATGTTAAATTATATGTTGCTCCATGGGTATTTTAGGGAGCCATTTATAAAATCCTGCCAAGAGCCATATCTTTCTTTTGCATTGTAAATCCAAATATACTTATCGTTGGGTCCAGTATCATGTGTCTTCATATCTTTTATAGTTATTTAATGATTGTCAGTGAGAGAGTCCATCCCTTCAACACCACCATTTTAAATTTCTATTTTAATCATGTTTGGTTTATTCGAAGAAATCAGAGTTGTTCTTCATTCGCCCAGTGTTAGTCCTTTGTTAGCTGTTTCCTTTTAGTCTCTATTTATACTAAACCTGTTGTGTGATCCTTTTTCAGAGTCACGATTTTCGGTCATTTATCTCAATTTTCACTTAAAATCATACTGTGAATTTAAAAAATAGTAAAATTGCTAACACATCTTTAAACCTTTTATCCACGTGCATAAAAACCGTGCACCCAATTACTTTTCACCTTGTATAGTTAACCGTTTTTAATAGCTTTCTGTCTAAACTTTCTACATATAGAAATTGTTTTGAAACAGATAATGCCAATGCGACCCATTTGTTTAACATAAATGCACGTGGAAACCCTCAAATATTACCGTGCAATGCCAGAATATGACAGACCTGAACCCGAATGAGAAATTATAATAGACTTAAAACTTCACTGAATCGGAGCACTTTTCCACTTACTTTTCCATATGGCGCTTCATGAAAACCAGATAATGTTATAAATCTCCTTACTTGAACGGAACCAAACTACGGAATCCAATATGTGTTGCAAACTGGGCGACAAGTGTTACTTACAAGCGAACATCTTTATCGCTTTCGAAAATATAAAAAAAAAATCATTTCAGTTTTATTTATCAACATTTAGCAAAACACTGTCAGTATTTAAAAAAATAAGATCCAACATCTCGAAGTACCTTAAACAACGAGGACACTCACATAAACACTTTAAACATGAACAACAAGTCCGTGATTTGGACTGGATCAGAAGGGTACAGACAACTGGCCCATGTACATTCATACCTTTTTTCCATATATCAATTGAAAACAATATAAAGAGAAATGACGCGGTCAATACACCCTCTTTTTTATCCTAATCCGCGATGGCCATATCTGAAATGTGTGACACCAACTGATAGATATAAATGCCAAACCTGATGCTTTATCGCATCACTGAAGCATTATAAATGGGTAAATTACAACAATCCACTTTCTTGCATAAAGCAAAAGCATAGTGCTGGAACTTGAAAACAGTTTCCTATCCTAGCCCACTGTCAAAAGACAGAGCATATGTTGCTGTATGGATACAATATATGGATACAATGTTGTTCTTTCTTCAGATCGGAAGGCAAGTTTTTTGGATAAAGATTGTTTTGATTTTTCCATTGTGTATCTTTTCGTCATGTGCAGTAGCATTCCACTGGCACCTACATAACTTGTGCTGACATAGTACTCCAGGAGCTGCTTACTCTTTCGTAGCACCTGAGCTCAACCTTGTTTCATATTCGGTTCATTTTACTCATGTTTTAGTTTTGTGTATAAATGATTGTCTTATGTTCGGATCTGTTTGCCATATCTTGTCTGTGTTCTTTTCACTTATTTCTTTCACTTCCACAAATAATTGCACATTTTGTGTGGTCATATTTTAATAACAACATAGATATTTTTATTTGGGTTATTACAAAATTATTGTATTTTATATCCCGTCCCTACAGCAAAAAAACCCGTATCACAATTTATATTACTAACTCTGCAATTTTAGTTCAAGCAAATTTTAACAATGTCCTCGTCAACTGCCAAGTCAACATGGCAATAAATTTCTTTTATCTTTAACAATCAACAACACAACAAAAAAGGAATGTTTCCTAGATTTGCATATAATAATATTAAAATTAAAGATAAAGAAAGTTTCCATTTTAATTTTTAGACAAATTGTAACCCATAGTTAAATTTATTGAACAATTTTTTCAAAAGAATGAAACATATTTTGCGAAAATGTGGAAGTCTTTGTTTAAGACAAGAAATTTTTTGGCTGTTGGAAAAATCAGACCTAAGACAATTGATGAGACTTTGGGATTATATTCAAACCTTTAAAATCTTTTAATTCCATGCTCAGGCTTCCCAACACAAATATTAAGAGTTTAAGGGCTATGCTACCTTTCACAACCTCTCTCCATTTATGATGGAAATCCCGACTGTTCAACTACATTGTGTGTAAAAGATGACTGCCTCGAAGCTCAAACTATTCCTTGGATTTCCTGGCAAAAGTTAAAGTCAAGTTTTATATATATTTTGTTTTCATAAACGGACATGCTGACGTTTAAATTCATGGCAGACATATGCTGCAAAGAACTTGTACGGACTGTCATTCGAACAATGCTGACTTCTAGAAATATGCAGAATTTGTTTCGTTGATTAAAAGGACATGAACTAACTTTTTAATTACCGTAAGCAGCCCTCAATTCAACTCTCTCAAACCCATTGGAATATTTTAAAATCTACTATCAGTTTCGTTTCAACCTCACTGATCTTACATTGACTTGTAATTTCTAATTCTTCTGCACTTTGTCGCATTTACGCAGGATGTTTACATTATATCGCTTTCCTATTTGTAAAGAACAAGGGTCGTTAAGGCCAACTTTTAGCCCAGGAATTTGGCTAAAAATAAAAATTGGCTAATATCTATTATTTTATAATTTTTGTATTGAAAAATTTCTATCAAAAAGAAAATCCAACAGAATTTAAGTTTAATTAGTTCTACAATGGTCACATGACACATAGAAAATGCTTTATTTGTGAAAACACTAAGAAATTATTTTCATGCAATATTTCACACTATTTTGTCGATTTTAATATAGATCAAACAAATACATCACAACCAAGCTTTGCAAAATTAAAGATCTATCAAGTACAAATATGTGGTTAAAATATATTCGTGATGTTTTTGTGCGATCATATCTATTTTGAACAAAACACCTCCAAAATTTAAGTATTTTTACAGAAAATGTTATATTCTTGTCAAAATTGTCAAATATACCCTTTCATTTTGTCGAAATGACAAAAAATTTACAAAAAAAAGTAATGAATTATTAAAAGACGATTATTAAACAGCATTTTTACCACAACTTATTATTGTGTCACAAAATCTAAAATGTGGGCCAACTATGGGGCTTAACGTACCTATTCCTTCAACTTTAACTCTCGTGTGTGGTCTTTTTTATTAATCCATTTATTTATTTGTACAGATTGTGTCCCAGAAGTGTATTTCATACTACTGATATATTGTCAGATCGAATAAAAGTGGGGCTGTAGTGTGGCTGTCCGTTGTACTTAATGTGAAAAACTTGATTACTGACATGTTGAGAATGGACGACCATCAGGCAAAAATGTTCATTCGTGCTTATCAATGTTTTTTAAAGGGAGATTTGTCAATTAAAATAAAATTGATAATTTTGTCAAACTTTTAAAATAACGGCGGGTTTTGAATATAATTCATATTTCAACTTAAAACAAATTGATGTTAACAAGTTTACGAAAATAGTTTTTGCGATAAGAATTGTGTGGTGATTTGTTTAGGATATATTTTGTTTAATGGCTATTGATTATCATAAACAATTTTATGACGACAGCTTTAGTATAAGAAATGGTTTGGTGGTCTCTTTACAATTTTATTTGTCTAATAATTATCAACAATAATTTCATGAGAAGAGCTTAAAAAGAACGATGTTGTGGTATGTTCACAATTAATTTGTCAAAAAATTTGAAAACCATGAATAATTTCTTGAAAATATCATCCCAATTCGTAATTCAATAATTTTCGTAACCGGGGATGCATCCGTAATTTCTATGTTTTTGTAAGAGTTATCACCCATTCGGGACGGTGTCTCAACATAGCTTTAACATGGGAAAACCTTTAAAAAAGCTATTTTTCGCAAAATCAATATTATTTACCAATGGAAAAAATCAGTCTAGTGGGCATTGATGAAATAAACAAAAAGATTGTGTTTGTATTAAATTTGTATTGAATATTTGCTTTTCTATTCCATTGAAAAAATGACGGTAGGAAATGTTCAAGAGAGGCTGCAGCACAAAATAAATATTGCATAATCAAAATCCGCGTGAGGCAGATTTTCTGTATTCTGTTGTATTCCATACCTCATTAACGATATATTCAGGGCGTCAACGTCAAAGAAATGTAAAATTTAGACAGTTTAAAGCTAATTCATGGTTATTAAAAAAGAAGTATCAAGTCAGAATTAACAAATATAGCAAATCATCTTCTGAAAATAATAAATATAATTATAATTATATTATACAAATATAAAATTAAGTTATATCTATAATTAAATATACCAAACAAAAAAAGCTCTCTATGATTTAAATGAAATTACAGTATAAAAAATATATATATTACATACTATATTGTTAGAATCAGAATAATTCTTAGCCACACACAACATTATGCACAAGGCGAAGACGAAATTAATTTTTCTTTGAACAAAGCTGACCATGTAGGTTATAATGCTAAAATATTTTGTGAATATTTCGTATTTTTATGGATGAAGGTACTTGTTCAGAAAAAATAGAAATAGATATTCGGTACATAAACCCATCTCCAAGGAACCTTCCGACCAAAATTAAAGTGAATCATCTGAAGTAATCAATTGTTTTGATAAAAATATGACAGTATAAAGTTATGTAGTGTTAAACGAATCGATTTGTTGCTGTCGAAGAACTTTTCTTGAGTAACTTTAGTCAGCTCTCACAAAAAAGTTAAATGTCAATAAAAATGAATAATTTAAACATTTTGTTAAATAAGCCAAAAAACGAATTAGACCTATTGATTTACGCCAAAATGTCACAATTTTATAATTTTTTTCGTATTGTATTTGATGTGAAAATTTTCGCTCGTGATATGTCTTAAAAATACAAAATTACCAATGTTAAATAAATATGGAAAATTTAGGTATGCTATATGTACATTTCAAGGAGTAACC
>JARWCS010331340.1:0-12132 GCA_034783895.1 Geukensia demissa | reverse complement strand
TATTACTATGTTTTGATATCGTTCTTCCTATTACTATGTTTTGATATCGGTCTTCCTATTACTATGTTTGGATATCGGTCTTCCTATTACTATGTTTTGATATCGATCTTCCAATTACTATGTTTGGATATCGGTTTTCCTAATACTATGTTTGGATATCGGTCTTCCTATTACTATGTTTGAATATCGGTCTTCCTATTAATATATTTGGATATCGGTCTTCCTATTACTATGTTTGGATATCGGTCTTCCTATTACTATGTTTAGATATCGATCTTCGTATTACTATGTATGGATATCGATCCTCCTATTACTATGTTTGGATATCGATCTTCCTATTACTATGTTTGGATATCGGTCTTCCTAATACTTTGGTTGGATATCTGTCTTCCTATTACTATGTTTGGATATCGGCCTTCCTATTACTATGTTTGGATATCGGTCTTCCTATAAATATGTTTGGATATCGGTCTTCCTATTACTATGCTTGGTTATCGGTCTTCCTATTACTATGTTTGGATATCGATTTTCCTATTACTATGTTTTGATATCGGTCTTCCTATTACTATGTTTGGATATCGATCTTCCTATTACTATGTTTGGATATCGGTCTTCCTATTACTATGTTTTGATATCGGTCTCCCTAATACTATGTTTGGATATCAATCTTCCGATTACTATGTTTGGATATCGGTCTTCCTATTACTATGTCTGTATATCGATCTTCCTATTACTATGTTTGGATATCGATTTTCCTATTGCTATGTTTGGATATCGATCTTCCTATTACTATGTTTGGATATCGGTCTTCCTATCACTATGTTTAGATATCGATCTTCCTATTACTATGTTTGGATATCGGTGTTCCTATTACTATTTTTGGATATCGGTCTTCCTATTACTATGTTTGGATATCGATCTTTCTATTACTACTTTTGGATATCGGTTTTATTATTACTATGTTTGGATATCGATCTTTCTATTACTATGTTTGGATATCGGTCTTCCTATTACTATGTTTGGATATCGGTCTTATTATTACTATGTTTGGATATCGATCTTTCTATTACTATGTTTGGATATCGGTCTTCATATTACAATAATTGGATATCGGTCTTCCTTTTTCTATGTTTGGATATCGGTCTTCCTATGACTATGTTTGGATATCGGTCTCCCTATTACTATGTTTGGATATCAATCTTCCTATTACTATGTTTGGATATCGGTCTTCCTATTACTATGTTTGTATATCGATCTTCCTATTACTATGTTTGGATATCGATCCTCCTATTACTATGTTTGGATATCAATCTTCCTATTACTATGTTTTGATATCGTTCTTCCTATTACTATGTTTTGATATCGGTCTTCCTATTACTATGTTTGGATATCGATCTTACTATTACTATGTTTGGATATCAGTCTTCCTATTACTATGTTTGGATATCGATCTTCCTATTACTATGTTTGGATATCGATCTTCCTATTACTATGTTTGGATATCGGTCTTCCTATTACTATGTTTGGATATCGGTCTTCCTTTTTCTATATTTGGATATCGGTCTTCCTTTTACTGTATTTGGATATCGATCTTCCTATTACTATGTTTGGATATCGGTCTTCCTATAACTATGTTTGGATATCGATCTTTCCATTACTATATTTGGATATCGGTCTTCCTATTACTTTGTTTGGATATTCGTCTTCCTATTACTATGTTTTGATATCGGTCTTTCTATTACCATGTTTGGAAATCGGCCTTCCTATTTGCCGTAATGCTGCTCATGTGATGTTACTCCTTCAAATACCTGTACAGCATAAAAATATTAATAACATTTGCAAACTTGCATCTAATTAAGTAACATTAACTGTTAAATAACTTACCATTTCCTCCTTCATCGATGCCTGGAAACACAAGCAAAACTCTCGGACTTATTCTTCTTCCTAGAAATTTTAATTCATTGTTTCAGAGAACATTTGAATATAATATATATTTTGAAGGAGCACCTTATGCATGTGTGCTCAATTTTGACACTTAAAGGCAAAGCTAACATATATTATCTAACATTTTTGCAAAAGTTCGACCAAAAAGACCAAAATAAACTTTATGTAGATACATCTTGGTTGTTAGCTATTTCAAATTCTTATACATTTGTCAACCACATACTGTATGCATGATCAAATAGCGCATTTAATGCCAATCTTAACTAAAAGCTAACTTCCTTTCCTCTGGCAATAGAATCAAATCATTTGATTTCTCTACCCTTAACATCACTATTCCCCATTCAAAACTCAAAAAATTAAAAGGTTTGGTTCACTGTTGTTTTTTTACAAACGGCAAACGCAGGTTTAAAAAAATTGTTTTTACGGATGTACAAATCTTACTTTGTTTTTTTAAATATTTTGTAAAATTTGGCAGACGTGTCGGCATTCCGATGGGAACCAACTGTGCGCCACATTTACCGATTTATTTCTTTATTGGTATGAAGCTGGCATCATACAGAGCCGTCTGTACAGAAAAGAAACTCAATCTTTCGGTTTCACGTTCTGCTATAAAGATGATGTTCTTTCACTGAGTAATTTTAAATTTGGTGACTATGTTCACTGCATTGAAATTGAAATCAAGAATTGCTTCATTCCTAGATTTACTGCTAGTAATCGACAGCAAGGAAAGGTTAAGAACAAAATTAATAGAAAAGATAGACGACTTCGATTTTCCCATTGAACACTTTCCGTTCATGTAAAGCAACATTCCAGCCGCACTTGCGACGAAGTTTGCATTTCTAAGTTGATACGCTACTCTAGAAGTTGTGCTTTATTCAAAGTTGTTGGTGCTGACAGGACACCTATTGAACCAAGGCTTTTTGATGGAAAGATTAAAGTCATCAATCTGGAAATAATTTGGTTGACTGGCATGAAATATCTATTTCACAAATAACAAAGGGTATTTTCTAATTTTCGTTACTGCAAATCAGTTTCTAAACCGTTGTGACTAACAACGATCGACTGCAAATCAGTTTCTATACCGTTGTGACTAACATCGATCGTAAATAAACACCGGTTTTAACAACGGAGTAATACGATGGGAAACACTAGTGTAGCAGGAGTTGCTTACCTTTTCCGAGAACATGAACTCACACTAGTTTTCTATAGGGTTCGTGTTACTCTAGCTTTAGTTTTCGATAAAGTGTTGTGTGTACTATGTTAAAATCTTTGTTTTCCTTGTTGATCATGGCCTTGAATTTCTCTGAAGCAACAATTTGTGTCTACCCCTTATGTATTTTCAAAATCTATTAATGATTATGTGTTATGTTTGAGGAAACAAATATTACATGGACATTGTATTGAGTGTAAATTTTAAGGCAGCTGTGGAAAGCAAAGACAATATTAAAACAAGAAATAATATGGGCATCTATCAGAACACGCCTGGCAGTAATAAGTGCTAAAATGTTAAAATAAAATTAATCAGATAAGACAAAGAACAAATTTGTTTTAAAGTTTTGATAGATTTTCCCATGTCATGCATTACACATTAGAGACATACCTTTTACCCACATTTATTTTAATGGCTGGTAAATTCCTACTGGAGTATTTTGGGAAGAAAGTTTAGTTGATGTTTTATTCTCTGAGTCCAATCCTACTGAAGACAAACAATATTTGCCATGGACAGTAGAAGTCTTATTTTATTTTGGTTGCAATTTCGGCGAATTTTTGTCTGGCCAGTAACAACAATGCCTTATAGTCGGCAGTGAAATGGTTATGTAATGGTGGCAAGTACTCGGTTTGTTTGTTTGTTTATTCAATTGGGGTTTAACGCCACATTTAACAATATTTCAGTCATATCGCAGCGGTCAGTTTTACTGGTGGAGGAAGCCGGAGTACTGACAAAACCCTATCATGTGCGATGCGAGTTAAACACAATCGGATACTTGGAATGTGATGTTCACCGCACTGTTCGCTTTATAATTTATGCATTTTTTTAATAAGTGAACTGTAATCCTTGTTGGTATTAATTACTTTTGCATTTCTTCTGACAATATGAGGTTTAAATTAATAAATTATTTTAAAAAAATCGAATATAACATGTACAAATTTTAATTTTGAACAGATTTTGGGAATGTTTAAATGCAATGTGGACATTTCAACTAGTAACCTCTCAGCAGAAACACCCGAGTAATATAAATTAAATAAAAGGAATTTGAAGATACCAAAGGGGCAGACAGAAATCGTTAAGTTAAAGACAGACAAGACCATGTCTAACAGGTACTCCAGAAGGGTAAGCAACTCCTGCTCCATTAGTATTCATATACAAACCAACCGAAATATGCCGCTTATCTAGCGAGAAAGACAAATGTGTGGAATGAATATAAAAATAGGAGATGTGTCTTGATTGTCCATGAGACAGCCATTCACCATATAACAATCGAATTTAGACTTCTAAATGAAATCTTTTTTATCATTTTTTAGTTAAAAATTTAAATCAATAACGCAAATTTCTGTAAAACTTATACAAGACAGGTCTGAATTTTGACCGCGAAGATAGCGAGATTAACACAACGCGAATTTTACTCATTTTAATGCATAGTATATAAAAATATTGACTTACTTGTCAAACTGGTAGACATCCCAGACCAGTCTTCGGACGCACATATAAAAAATCCTCTATCGGAATTACTATACATGCTTCCATTATATTGTATTTCTTCTGTCGTAAGATCGTCAGTGACTCTTTCTTGAGTTTCGTTAAAGAAATATGATATTAAAGTTTGATTATCTGTTCCATTATTATAGAACAATGTTATCGTCTTTATCGAAGTATTTGATGTTGCAGAACAGTTGATAAGTAAATCGTTGCCGTTTAAAATTTTCAACGAAATAAGTGGAAACGGCCCTAGCTTTGAAATATTTGTCCGCTCAAAATCTCCATCTTTAATTATGCTTGGAGGGTTTTGATCAGTAAACACAGATTTGGAAGTAACATCACTAGTTAAATTTATCGCCGGAGATCCATTAGAACTAGTTATATGTTCTGAAACAAATAAGAATTTACTGTGACAGAAGTAAGTATCATGTTGGCTTATAAAGTTTTTTGAAACATAATTAATTATAATTGCAAAAAAATTTATATTTAAAATAATGTAAGTTCTGACAATATTCACTGACATGTGCATCAGATGTATATTCTGTTATAACTTGACATCTCACGAGTACTTTTAATCAGACTTATTTAGACCGGTACAGACTATGTTTTTCAATTCTGCAAACCGTTTCTACGCATTTGCAGCTTCATTGCTTCTTTAAAAACTACTTCTATTTTAAACCAAAATTTCACAAGAAAAACCTCCAGTAATCATTTTGTTATTATATTTATGAACGTACTTTCAAAATGGGTTAATTTCTTGGATAATTTTACAAAAATGCTTATTTAAAGTAAATTATTTATTTCATTTTGCCAATAAGTAGTACAGGAGATGGTTTTAGTTTTACTTGGCGGCATAGGTCTCTCTAATGTATTTTGATTGTTACATTTATCAAACTTTATGTTTTTAGAATGTCGTGTAACATGTCCACTTGTCATTTGATTGAGAATTTAATAGTCGTCACGTAGAGTGTTCCATTTCTCTTGACTTGTGGATTCATCAGGATGTTAAATATTTGCAGTTTCTTGCTTAGGTGTTGTAGTTTTTTTACATTTATCCATAACATTCCTGTTATATGAATGATAACCTAGGTTTTCCATCTGTCAATTAGAAGTCCATTGTATGATGTATGTCTGACGTATTAAGCAATTTATTTTTGATATTTACTATAACAGGTTGTCCAGAACATTATGTGTGCATTGAAGAGTTTACCTGTGCAAAGGTGGACATATACAATAATGTAGTATATGACAATTTCCGACAGGCTTCTGTAAAAAAAAGAAAATCAGAAATAAAATGTAATTTAACAGCATGTACTCATAATGATAACATTGTAAAAAAGCTAAATAAGGAATGGGTGTCTGTCAGCTATTCATTCCATATCCTTTATTTTTTAACTATAAAAATTATATTGTTTCTTCACATAAAATTTTGTACATAACAATGATCAATAACTAACAAAATGTCTTTCTTTGAGTTTGGAAAAAGTTGGAAAGTTCTTTGTTTATAAATCCAATATCTTAATTGGCTATCATTTATTATTTTATATTTTTTGTATTGAATAATGTCTATAAAAAGAAAATCCAACATAATTTTAAGTTTAATTAGTTCTATAATGGTCAAATGACACATAGAAAATGCTTTAAATGTGAAAATACTAAGAAATTAGTTAATTTGATGCAATATTTGATACTATTTAGTCGATTGTAATATAGATCGCACAACCAAACTTTGCACAATTAAAGATCTATCCATTGCAAATGTTTGGTTTAAATATCTTCGTGATGTTTTTGTGCGATCATATATATTTTGAACAAAACACCTCCAAAAATTGAGTATTTTACCGAAAATGTCAAATTCTTGTCAAAATAGTCAAATATACCCTCTCATTTTGTCGAAAAGAAGAATAAAAGAACAAACAATGAATTATTAAAAGACGATTAATAAACAGCATTTTCACAACAACTTATTATTGTGGCACAAAATTAAAAATTTGGGCCAAATATTGGGCTTAACGTACCCATCCCTTTAATATTTATCGACTGTCTCAGATAATTTTATTCATTAAATATATGTGTCTGCCATCGTCTATGTTTTCGAGTTACCGCTAGTAAAATTAGTTTATTTTATATAGCTAAGATAAGGAAACGCTCAATTTGCTAACTCCGTTGTATTTTTTCTCAATTGAAAATGAATTTGAATGATTCTATTTAACAGAATACACAAGACAAATTTGTCAGCAAGATAAGCAAAGACCTACTTCATGCAGAAAATGTTTGCACAAAAATCCTGGCAATTTGTTACCCCATCCAGAAAATAAACAGTTTGAGTATAACACCTCATTATCAATAATCCTTACCTCATTTTCGATACAATGCATATCATAAAATAAACAAATATCCAAGCAATTGGCTTGATACCAAAAGTGAAAGGTTTAGGTCATATGAACGTAGAAATACACATTAAGTTGACAGAAAGTATCAACATTATTTTCACATCAACAACATGCTTATTTGTTTACATATTTAATGTGTCACTTGTCAAAAATTGTAATGTCTTACTAAAGACGTTAAAATCCTACACCATACTATTCGTGGACATTCAAGAGGATAATTTATCATAAGATGACCACTGAGATATGAAGTTTTATAACTTCCTTAGTTGCGTCTTCTATGTTTGTATTTCGTTTCTTCGGAAATGCTATCATTCTCAATCTTACAATGTCATGGCTGAAAGTGATAAAACAAATAGCCTTATCTGTTAAAATGAGAATGTTTTAATTAATAAATCAAATAACAAGGAATCGCATCCTGAAACTTAAACATTATTTCGAAATTACATAAGAGTTTTTGCAAATTCTAATATGCTCTTGTTCCGTCGTTACTCATGTGGAAAGCCTAGTTTTAACTTTTTCTTGTTTTCACTATTAATTTTCCCTAATTACATTAACAATTTTCAAAATTATATGAATTGTGATTTTTGGATCTATAGGATAATATTATATTGAAAAACCTTTGGCGGAAGTGAAAGAAAACAAAAAGTAGAACATGGCAATTTCGAGACGAGAACAAAAGAGAACACAATACAGGCTTTACTTAGAGAACTGAAAAAAAAAACAAAGCGGATAACACATTAAAGTGGAGTGATCTCAGGTGGTCCATATCTGCCTTTTCTGACTTTTAAAAACCCGTATAGCATTGCCAGTTTTCCAATCAGATTATAGGTTTAAATTGCATCAAGGTCAGACGAGGAAAGCAAAAAACTTGTTTCTTATATTAAACTGCTGTAACACAAGAAAAGATAGGTCTTAATCTAGAATATTCCATATTGTACAAAAACTGAAATTGTGGAGCATATCATCTGATATTATATTAAAATGTGCTGTCTTCTTCAAACCCGATACTATCAAAACTAAAAATATGCTAAAATTCTCCACACAAAGCGAATAATATATATCACAGCTTTCTTAGCTTCAGTCATATGACATACTCTCCCAAAGATATATTATTTATTTATTTTTTTAAATATAATCGTTTCAAAATAAAATTGCAAAATAACAAAAGGATCAGTTAGATGAAACGTATCTTAACTTCAGATACTAGAATATTAGACGTATGAAATTATCAGCGAGGATCTTTTAAGGTCTCAAAATTCCTTGAGTAAGAGAAATTGTACAATATTTATTACTTATATCAAAACAGGCTCTACAAAATATGAAAATTTTCATCGAATTTATTTTTCTTTAACAAAATGTAGGTCGTCATTTTATTCGCGAACAAAATTATGTCACTTTCCTTTAACCAAATGCAAAATGTAATACGCACTATATTTTTAAACTATGTAATAAGTCTTCCTGCATGACGAGTATGTTTCATTTAAAAAAGAAGTGGAAGAAAACCGAAAGTCCATGACGAGTATGTTTCATTTTAAAAAGAAGCGGACAAAAGGGGACAAGACGAAAATCTCGACGGCAAGGGCAAGAAGAACATGACAAATACAGTACATATAAAATTAAAAAGAAACACACAACAATTGACAAATTTAGGCCACATAATAAAAGGGAAAAACTCAGGTGGTCTGGCGGGGTAAGCAATTACTGTCTTCTTACAGAAATGTAACGCACATTCCAATCACGTATTTGTCATTTCAGGTTAAAGGGCAGGCTTCCTGGTGGAGAAAGTGAACAGATTGTTTTTGATTCAATCACAGCATAACATGAAAAGAACTGTCTTCAACTGTCTGTCCCTTTGGTTTCTTCGAATTCCTATTAATACATCATAGCAGCTGAGAAGTTTGTATTGTCGATCAAAAAATTTCTGGAGTGATTGATTCAACCAAGGAGCAACATGAACTTGAACAGTGTCTGTGTCAATGACTTAGCTCTGTCTAGAAAATCGCTGTTTTTGATGCATGATCTTGAAAATCGTATGAGTTATGAAATCTACACGACATACGCCGTGACACCTGGAACGTAATGTCAATGATCGGGAAGTTGGCTAATGGATAAATAAAGTCATCACGTTTGTCATATAGTTTTGTATGAAGCCTTTGTGTATTGTCTCATTCAAGATGACGATCAATGTATGAGGCGACTTAGTAATGTCTGGGCACCGGAGCGGTCTCCAGGGCTCGACCCACACAGCTGACCCAGCGCGAACCCCAGGTGTCGGATAGGGGAGGCCCTCTCGTTGGGGGCAGCCAGTTTATAATACAGAAAGCCTTGCCGTGGACCATAGTGGGTAACATGTTTGTAGTGTGCCACGTTCCTTGCACGTAAAAGACCCCTTTTGTAGTTTTCGAAAAAGAGTAGGTTTATGCCGCTACAAAAGGCTAAATTTTATGTCCCTTCCCATCACTCCCTTTTTCAAGTGGCAGTCAAAAACTGTTGCCCTGTTGTGTGCCATCCCAGCCACTTTTTCGATATTGATAATTGTTCTCGTCCTGAATATGCAGGAAATATTTGCCACTGTACGTTAAGCAACCAACAATCAGTCAATCTTAAATTTCAATATAGAAAAGGGGGTGTGTTATGATTGTCTATGAGACATCAATCTAAAACGTGTAAATTACAAACATCTACATCTTGCCCTAAGGTTTTTGGTAATAGACACATATCCACATCCTACGGCAAACTGTGAAAGGTCCCAAAAATAAAAAGTGATGATATTCAAACTTACAAACTATCCGTCAGATAAATATAAAATGTAAAACAAGTGGCATTTAAAAAACAAAAACATCAAATGGATTGCAGGTTCCTTGTTTGGGACATGCACAGTAAGTATGTGTCAGGATTAAAATGCTTCCGAATACAACCCTCGCCATAAGCTGTGTTTTAACAATAAAATATGTTTAAACTAACCTGAGACAGTGGTGTGACTAATTGATATAAAAACTTAACTTTAAAACCAATTTCAATAAGATTTAACTTTTGAAGTGGATACATAGTACGTAGAGAATAACAAGAGACAACATGATATACCTAACTCGAAAAAGTACTCGCGGTTTCTGACAGTGGTTAAACTAAGACATCAGTCAAAACATGTCAGGCTTGATTAAGTCTAAAATATCATTAATAGCCAAAGAAAATAAAGATAGTGCGTGTTCTAAATGAAAAATATCGACAGTTTGTACGATATATATTTAACAAAATATTGACTGAAATAAGTTTTGATGTAAATCATTGAGTAGAGAGTTAATGCTGACACCATATATGAAAATATTTTAAGATCTTAAGATAATATTTTAAACATAAGATTTATGAATAAGTTCATTCAAGTAACTGACATGTCCCAATGAGTTTAATTTTACAAGTTTTTTTTACCATAAGTTAGGGTATGCTATTTCGTGTTTGTCAATTTTACAATTGATATTTATGGTAACAAAATACTTGACTTAATTATTTGCTGGTAATACAAAGATTGCATTCAATAAAATCTAAAACATCGCTACATACACGGGCAAGTTGAGAAGGGAGAATTTACAATAGAAAGAGAAATCGTCTTCTTTGTCGTATATTTTAGTTTTAATTTTACCTTGTGCAACAGGAATATTTCAATCCAGAAAAGGACAACTGCTGCTGTCCTGTGTAGCTTTATTTAAAAAATCACTGGGGTTACACTCTACAACGTATTTGGAATATACATGATATAACCCTGACTATTAACTATTAAGATATAGTCAGGATTGAGTTAAGTATTATCAAGTTGATCTATTAACAAACAAGTTTACTAATTTTTGAAATGCTTTACATACATTTCAAGGAGGAACCTCGCATCAGTAGTATTAGAACCAAAATAAAAAAAAAGGAATTCGAAGATACCAAAGGGGCAGACAGATATCGTTACGTCGGAAGACAGACAAGACCATTGCCAATAAAATGAAACGAAAGAAAACATAGAACACACAAAACTACACTGAAAACTAAAGCTGGAGTAACGCGAACCCTACAAAAACCAGGGTGAGTTCAGGTGCCCCGGAAGGGTAAGCAACTCCTGCTCCACTAGTGGCACACGTCGTGTTACTCAGTAGTCAAAGCCGGTGTATAGTCACATTCGATGTTAGTCATATCACATGTATAAACTATTCATTATCATGATTGCATCTAGCCTCTGAATTATCTTTATACCATGTTAAACTTCTTGAATATTCTAAATGTATTTATTGTTGTAACTTCAAAATTACAGAAATGAAATTGAATTTGAAGGTAATTCATTTAAAATATTAAAAATGCAGGAATTTGGTTTCTGTTAGTCCAAATTTTGTTATATAATTAGTTTTTATATATAAATATGACCCCACCCCTTACCAACATTGGAAAAATTATTGAAACCCCTACATTTTGACCAGCTCCCCTCTCCATCCAGCTAAAAATGATGCCCAAGTCAATGATAAACAGACACTCATTCTTCTATTTAAACAAAATAACTAAATCACTGCCTTTAGAAAAACTGCATATTTTGAGATATTACAGGATGCCAATAAATCAAGAGAAAATTTATATAGAAACTCATTATTTAATAGGCTGTCATGAAATTGGAATTTTTTTTATCAATGACCAAATGGATCTTTGTTTTTCTGTGTTTTTTTAAACACTGATTGATTGATTTCTGCAGGAAACCTGTAATTTCTGAATGTGTAATTGGGTGAAAGGTGGAGAAGTCAAAAGTGAATACTGGAAAAGATTTGTAAAAGAATCCAATATCAGGTTTTGCAGCAAAAATTCAGATTTTTTTATTACCACATTTGATAAACATGGCTTGAAGAATATACCTTATCACAGTACTTCTAAGGGCCTTTCACAACTGTTAACAGTTTAGTTGTATTTATGGAGAGGCCACACAGTTAGATGCTATAATCTTGGTGGGATTCCCCTTAGGGTTAGTGAAAATAAGTTTTACCATGGCTGCCAAATTAGATGGTAGGTGATGATTCCAGATACAATTTTTAAAAGGGAATTACTACCATTCCAGTAAACTATTGTTTCAAGAAGTAT
>JARWCS010331329.1:0-12133 GCA_034783895.1 Geukensia demissa | reverse complement strand
ATTTAGTTGATCGATACGAAATATCCATTTTACAAATGACAATGGATATCTTCCCATTTTCGTGACAACAAATCCGTTCCTATACCGGTTGTGACTAACACCGATTGCGACTATACACCGGCTTTGACTACTGAGTAAAAAAACGGGTGCCACTAGTGAAGCAGGAGTTGCTAACACTTTCGGAGCACCTGAACTCACCCTGGTTTTATAGGGTTCGTGTTACTCTAGCTATTGCTTTCAGTGTAGTGTCGTGCGTATCAAGTATCTGTTTTGTTGGCCATGGTCTTTCCTGTCTTCTGATTTAATGACTTTTGTCTGCCCCTTTGGTATCTTCAAATTCTTTTTTGGGACGAATTTTGGAATTAAAGATATTAAATTTGGCTGTTGTGTACATGTAGAAACCTGATTAAAACGGTGTGTAAAATCCTAACTTTGATCGACATCCTGTTAGTAAAGAACACAAATTTAACATTAATCTTTAGACTGACTTACCCGTAAAGGTATTTTGATATCACCCAACTACACAAGGAAATTTTATGCATGTCAAATGTTGACAGTTACCTATAGTATAATAAAATCGTTAGTGTTTTTGATTCTGATGGTTTTGTGGACTTCTTTTATTATGTTTGGATCTGTGGCATCCAATTGGTTGTTTCTTATGGTGCTGATGAGAGGTTACTCCTTCAAAGGGCATGGAAAATATCACCATAATTACACTGAAAAAATAAACTAAGCAAATGTATGATGTAAACTATTCAATGTTACTACCAATAGGATGACTTCCCAAATTGGTACTTTTACAAGGCTTTCTTTTCAAATATTTGTCCGTGCACTTAAACATTTTGATAAGTCTTTGTCTAGTCAGTCCTTCTTCCACTGGCCTAAATCAAATCCCTACTTAGTCATTTTGACACGGATTTCTTTCAGTGTATTGGCAAACGTTTTTCTTTTTTCTTTGATGGATGATAATCTTACAAACAATAATACGCATCTCTTATCTTTATATACAAAACAAAATATACCAAAAGGAGTTAACAAAACCAAGGCAACAACAACAACACAGAATATTCTTAGCTGAACTGCCACTCCTGGACACAACAAAAATGAAACTTTTTAAAATGGGAAAATATCAAACAAGAAACACAAAGAGAGGAAATACCAAAAAAAAAAAAAAAACAAAAACAACAAAAAAAAAAAAAAAAACAACAAGGAACTACTACAATAGAAATTAAGAAAAAGCCATGGAATAACGTATCAATTGGGATATATACAATCCATATGCAGGTTTGGCTGGAATATTGCTAGATATGAACGGAAAGTTTACAATGGGAAAATCAAATCTATCTCTCTTGTCGTTACACAGATCACAGTAGGTTTGTTCCTATCCCGCTCTAACTGTCAGTTTCTAGGTATAAGTGAAGGTATGAAGCAGACCTGACTGCTTCTGTAGAATGCTTAATTTCAAGTTCAGTTGGATAGAAGCGGTCAACATAGTCACCAAATTTATAATAATGCAGTGAAATGCATCTTTATAGCTGAACGTGAAACCAAAAGATTAAACCTATTTTTATCTTTTCTCAGTAGAAGACTCTTTATGAAGTCAGCTCCATACGAATAAAGGAATCAATTCGCTAGAAAGGATGCACAGTTGACCTTCATTTAAATGCCGACAGTCTTTTAAAGCATGCGTCCGCAAAACATTACAAAAATCAAGAAATCTAGCATTCTGCAAATGTCATCTTCCGAGTAATTTTCATAAGAATCAGAGTTGTTAGTAACAAAATATAGTTTGTTCCTTCCTAGAACCAAATATTTTACCTGTGTTTGCCATCTCATTTAACAAAACAAATGTGAACTAAAGCTTTTACATTTTTCTTTGAGTTTTGAATGGGAAATAGTGGTATATAGAGTTATGATGCTACTGCAAGAGGAAAGGGACCTTGAATTGGGGCAAACTTTAAATATACAGATAAAGTATCAAGACACAAACACTAAAAGAAGAACAAGCAAAAACAAGAAACTACCATAACAGGATATTGCCAAAATAAGAAACTGTCAAACCAGGAAACCACCTTAGATGTGACTGCCAAGAAAGATTTTTATTATAAAATGACAACAAGCTTTGGCATCAGAAATTTCTATATTGGTCAAAGGTCACCATTCCAATTCTGTTCAGCATTAAGCGATAAATATACAAAATACCCGTTTTCTTAATGACATTTTAAGCCGGAAAATCGTACACTGCATCAGAAAGTTTTCACAGGACTGGAACAGTAACAGTTATCTGCCCATTAACTGCGTGGTATGTTAATGGTAGAATTTATGTTCCTTGGCATTGAGCATTATGTTACAATTACAACAACGTGTGATATATGCCTTTTACAGCTAAATACTTCACAGCATTTAATGACCGCATCAAAGAATTCACCAGCTTGAAAACTTGCAAACATTGATGATAAAAATGTAAAAAATTATAGCTTGTACAGCATTAGTAACACGATAAATTAAATATTTAACAAAACGAAAATCATTTGAAGATTGACTCCTACTGATTTCTTTTCATATGAAATTGTCATCAAATGGAGTAAAAAATCATTTCAAGATACACTAGTAAATCAATTTACATGAGGAATCAATTTGACTAATTCCTTTTACTTCTTTGATCTGAAATCTTAATTTTAATGAGGTACTTTCGGTGGGGATTACGTAAAATGTTTTAAAGTGTGGCTCAACTTCACATTAAGGCATTTAACTTTAATTTATCAGTTGAATTTCCGCATAGGTTTAAATCTTATTCCATGCACTTACTAGAACTAGATGTATCAGTATTTGAATGATCCTAGGATAAACGTAGAACTTCGCCAGTCCAAACACAGAAGATAAATCGAATCTCGCAAATGCCGGATTATTTAGTTCTAATGGAATCCTTTTATAAAGATAAGGAGTCTGGATGTCCCAGTGGTCTAGGTATATGTGATGTAAACTAACATATACACAGATCACAGTAGCTTATTAGCTAAATGTTTAGGGTACACTTAACTAACAACGCAATTGATAAGGCTTATCAGGTACCTGCCCAAATTCAGTGGTTCTCCAGGTAGTATTTCATCCTCTAATATAAAAATAAAAGATGTGGCATGATGGCCAATGAGACAGCCATCCAACAAATAACGGTCCAAAGTAAGCTTTAACTTGTCTAACATATAAACTGCCTTAATAAATCACTTCATCAATATTATAAAGTTAGTTTTATTTATGTAGTTATATTATTTTTATTTAATATTATATTTTTACCGATCTGTTTATTAAATATAAAGTTGTTTAGACGAAGAAAGGTATATTTATATCTCCGTTTTATTCTTTGAGAACATTATCTATGAAATTCGATGGCTACCTTTCTTGATTGTTATTTGAATTTGATTGATGGATGGCTGCTTAACGTGCAGTGGGCAACATTTCAGCCATATTCAGGACGGGAAGTTAACAAACATTAATCAATATGTAGACGTAGGAGGGGACCGGTAAAGGAGGGACTGCCACTGGAAAACTTACGGATTGGATAGGGTAGGAAAATTTAACCTTGTAAAAGGCCGACTTCTGACCACACATAATTAGCCGTTAAAAGCGTTCTTTAATGTGCTTAAAACGTGGAATTTGCTACAAGGGGTGTCTTTAACCTCTCCCTCCGGGCGGATTGTGAATTTATACATTCCCCGCAACCATGCAGGGACGCTCCTTTAAGAGGGCTAGTGCCTCCAGGGCGGAGATATCTACGGCCAGCACAACATTTGTTAAAGGGAGGTATTTATACATACCACTTGAACCTAATTCTTTGGGAAATGGAAATTGAGCAGTGTAAAATAGCGTTTATTAATATTTCTGTTTCTTGTATAATATTTTCATTTTATATCACATTTTAGCAAGCTGTTTATTTAACAATATAAATTAACAGGGTTCTACCTGCAGGCAGAAAAAACCGAACAGACTATTTCTTTACCCCGACCGCCCTCGGAGGTTATTTGCTTCTGTTTTAAGACGAAGGCGATAAGAGTAGATCACCATATCTTTTAAACAGAAAAGTTTCAATTGCTACAACAGCATTTCAGTAGACACCTGCAAAGATCTGCAAGCGTGGAAGGCATTGAGTGACTTAATGTATCACTTTCAAGAGGATACCAACATAAAAAAGCATGTTGCTTTCAACGAGTTTTAGATCACCTACACTATATAGTCTATACGCGACTAAATAGTAGTGATATTGCATTTATGGAGTTGATTATACTATTCAATGCTGTAAATGTTGTCTGTAACTAAAATGTTTCTCAAATGTTTGTTTTAGTTCTGTGCTACCATCATTTTATATTATCCAATACGTATATTAGGGAATTTCATGATATCGCAAGATATCTGTACAGAGTCATGAGTCAAAATGTCCGTTGATTTATGATAATCATTGGTCCTCTGATTTGAATATATCATACTTCTCTTTTCTAAGACTGGAAAAAGACTGAAGACTGTAAAGTCACCCATTCAAACCTTTACGGACGCAGGTGCTGAGAGGAAAAGTGAATCTTATTTTTGTCTCATTTCGTGAGTGATACGACCGTCAGATCATCGGAAAATTGTCATGTCCTGTTTGAGAATTTGCGTTGTTAAAATACAATATTCATACCCATCAATTTCATATCTATCTGTTTACAATTTACCCCTTTTTGTCCCCCTCGGTATGACATAATCACTACCCATTTCACGTGTTAAATTGACGATGAAAAGTTAACGGTTGATATATATTTTTTGTTTAACCTTAAGAACATCAGTCAATTTTATGGTAAACTGTTTTTGATAGACCTTGAATGATATTTTAATCATTAGGAATATGACTCTACAATATTTTATATATTTTGTAGAGAGAGTAAAATTTTATTGTCGTAGATTATGGCTTTTCGTGGTAAAGAAATGGACATTTGTCAACATAGATAAATGAGTACACATAAGGCAGTCTGTCCACACGTCTTTTCAGTTCTCTGTGTCTGGATTATAACCATATATAAACATGTAAAGTCTCGTCCCAAACCCTCTAAGAAAATCTTCAGACGGAAAATAAAAATAACATTTCACCCCCAAGTGGCAAAATGAGTAAATGACCGAAAAAGTTTTGTCGCCTTCCATTTTTAAATGAAGAAGAAGTTTTATATCTTTTTATAAACATTATTCATTTTTTTGTTAAAATTAAGTTAAATAGTGACTTTTCACAAAACTAATTCAAAAATGCGTATTGAAGTGTTTCTGACGCACAATGACGTCACATTTAAAGGCAAAAAAGGCAATTTTTTTTAAATCCCCAAATTTGGCCTATTTTTTGTATGTTTTTTGCATAAATAATTACCCCCAACAACGTAGACCACCTTAATTTTTTTAAACTGAATGAAGATCTTTACGTAATACACCAGCAGGCAAATAATTGTGGCGGTCTACGTTGTCGGAAATATTTAGATTTAAGGAAAAAGCTCCAAAATTTGTACTTTTTCGTTATTTTTTAACAAACAAGACACAATGGGTCCTGTTAGTGACGTCAGTATGGCGTCAAAAACAAATTATTTTTTAAAATCTGTCGTAAAATATGAAGTTTAATTATTTTACATCAAGATAGGCCATATTGCAAAACCATTGTACGACTTTCATTTTTGTGGGCCAAAAAGGGTACTTAACGTACCTTGTCCTTTTGAAAAGTCATTGACTACTGGCGAAATTGTTTAGGACCAAAACATTTTGTCCCGACCATCCAAAATTTACTTGAGGTCAAAGAAATAAATTTCGCCCGAAGTGGCTAAATGAGTTTTGCAAAAACATTATCGTTCTCGCCTAAAAAAAAGGCCGTTTAATGCCGAACAATAAATTTCCCCGAGGGCAATATGAGTAAATGTCGAAAAATTGTTGTTCTCAACCATCTAAAGACCATCAAAGGCAATATTAAATTTCGCACTCAAGTTGCGAAATAATTCATTTGAGGCCTAAAAATAAAGGACGAGGGTCGTTAAGGCCCATTTTTGGCCAAAGAATTTGTCTTAAAATGAAAAGTGGCTAAAGCTATTATTTTATATTTTTCGTATTGAATAATGTTTATAAAAAGAAAAGTTTTTAGCAGACGGTGTTTTTGTTGGTTTTAAGACGACAGAGTATTGGTAGGTTTGTAGAAGACTGTTAATATGTGGACGTTAAGAAGGGTTTAAAAAATGAGATGTGATATGATTTTCTTTGAGACGGCCATCCAAAACGTGTAAATCTCAAACTTCTGCAGGTTGCCCTACGGCCTTCAATAATGGACACATGTCCACACCCTGCGACAAGCTGTAAAATACCCCAAAATCAGATGTGATGGTATTCAGATATAACAAATATCAGCTAAATAAATTTACAATGCAAAACAAGTAACACATAAACATAAAAACAACGCCATCCACTTGATTACAGGTTTCTGGCATGGGTCAGGCACACAAAGCATGTGGAGGGGTTAATCATGTTTATGAGTCATCAACCCTCCCCCTCACATGGACAGTGGTGTAACAAAAGTCACTAAAACCAAACTTTAAAAAACCAACTATATAAGATTTGACTTTTGAAGTAGCACACAGAAAATAACAAATAAACTAAGAGACAACAAGACGTACTGACCTCGAGAAAGTACTCCCTGTTTCTGACAGCCAACCAAAAATCCAAACACATTTGATAACAAACCTGGTTCTCGTAAGCTAAAACTTCAATCAAAACACGTCCGGTATTTTAAAACCACTGGGTCAATAACTCTGCTGATTGATATGTCTTCGATGGTATTCACCAGCCCAGTTGTCAGACTTGTCTGACATGAAATTTTTTCAAACAATGTTTTACAGAAATTTGCTGCATTTGTTAAAATTCTATAGCACCGAAAATACGGAAAGTCCTCAAAAAGAATAGCACTTAATAGTTGTTTTGCCGTCGGATTTGGCTTCCAATTTCAATTTGTTTGGATTTGAGTGCTGAATTTGCTATGTTTGGATATTGGACTTCCTCCTATGTTTTGGTTCTAATGCTACTGATGAGAGGAAATCCCTTGAAATGTACAAACAGCACACAAAATTCTCCAAATTTATTTAACATCGGTAATTTTGTATTTTAAGTCTGTAGCCGCAAATGCAAACTTTACTTTGGATTTGGTTAAATGCATTTTCAAAACTGTGTATTATCCCCCGGTGTCCTCAGATCTTGCAATTTGATCATAAGTTGTTTTATCATCTGATGATGTTTCAAAACTGCTGATTTGGAAAATATTTTTGGTTTAAAATGTCGATTTTGATAACCATGTGGTAAAAAATCAGCTCGCATTTCAATCACAATATGATGAGCTTAATTTCTTACATATGGAGAAAATGATAGTGTTGTGTTTCTATTGGCTCTCTGTCTATTTCGCCTTACTCTGGTGCTGATACCGGTGGGTAATATTTTTAAAATAATTTTCTGCAGTCTTCAATATTTTTAAGTTCAGTCATGAGATTTGGACATTAATTTGTACCCCACAAATGTAGACAAACAGACAAGGAATATATAACCATGTAGCAGAGATCACAATGCATTACTATGCTATACAATTAAATTAAACAAACCCACTTAGAAAGAAGAGTAAAAAAGTGAAGGTGAAGATTTCAAACGTTTCACCAATATTTTATTTCATAATGTGATGTATCGTGTTGACAGAAAGTCCATAAATCGGGTTCTCTTTTCTTACTTTGTTTGCGTCGCCCGTTTTGCTCCTGGACTGTTTTGCTAAATATAAAAATAGCAGATGTGTCCATGAGACAGCCACACACCAAAGGACAGTAGAATTTAAACTTCTACAGGTCCCATTACGGCCATTTTCCATACCATTACGGAATCTGTAAAAGGCCCCGAAATACAAAATGTAAAGTCATCTATCCATCACCTAGATAAGGTACGATTATCTACATAGTGTAAAAATGTTGATAAGCCTTTGATTATTCTTGAAAGGAATCATTTTATACACAGACATTTCCAGATATAAGCCGCGTGAATCTTTCAACCAATATCTGACACTTTTAGTTCTATCTTTCAAAACATTTTAAAAAAGTAGCCCTGACGTTGAGTATTCATGGAGAAAGAAAACCAGTTTCAGGTTAGACAACAGAAAGGATGGAATTAATGCCAGAAAGACAGCATAAATCATTTTCAGTACAATATATACATTTTCAGAATTCTGATGTCATTTGAAATAACGAAATAATAGTTGATCCATTTCCCGACAAAAATTAAAAACCTAAAAGGTCGACACAGTTTTGGTCTTAGGGTCGCATTCGCAATTAATCATATGAAAATATTAAATTTTCTACGTCTCCTGTGGATTTTTAATTACTTCATATTTTTATTAATTTTGGATTGATTTATTTGATAAATATTACCCTTTAATTACTAAATAAACTTTTCAACACTCTAAAAGGACATGAAAATCCTTTGCTTATAACCTGATGTCGACTTTAATGCAATATTATAGACATGCTGTGCAAATATAACCACACGTTTTTAACAAATTCAAAAACCTTATCTGAGAAATTTATATCTGCTTTTATATAAAATTGCATAAATTGTTGTAATAAAGCTATATACATGACATGACAAAACATAACACGTTTTTAGGATGAATTATTGGGCAAAAATGCAATCTTTAAGCATATGTTATGAAGTAGAAAAATGTGCATGTAAAACCAAAACCAAACAGCATTGTGTAAGAAAAAATACATTAACATCTTTGTTAATTTGTTCATCTGAAAAAAATCATAGAAGGTATTAATATTAATTTTTTGTGGGAAATTTGATTCGCAAAATTGCATGTCATGGACTAGAATATAACATCTGATAAATACAAGTGCCCAATTGAGCAAATAGATGGAGTGTTTTTTGGATAAAATCAAAATTCGCAAGATCATTGGACACCATAAACAAATCCTGAGATAGGATTTAAAAAATCATAATACATGACCAAGTTTAACACTTTTTTCACTTTCGTGATATCGTGTCGTCACTGGACTTAATCTGAAAACCTGGTCACAACATGACCAACTATGTGCAACTGTTCTAAACAAAGCTAAATTAAAAAAATGTAAATGATTCAAGACACGAGTCTTAAATGAAAAATTGATTCTTCTGGATCCCGTGTTCAGATTTCTGGTCTAGTGCATAATTGCACGTACACAGGCTATGGATGAACGGTGTTACTGTTTTTGTTTTCTTGGATGTATTCCTTTGACCAACCGATGGATAGGGTTTGGATCCCACTTAACTAGTTTAACCCCACCACATGTCTCATGTGCCTGTCCCAAGTCTGAAACTGTGGTCATAGGTTTGTCTTATTGTTCTGTTAAATGTACATTTTTGATAATATTCAAGAAAGAGCAGTATTATTTTTCTCTTACACAATTTTTTATTTAGGGCGATTTAGAGCTTTTCACAAGGGTGGTATCCAACCCTTGTTGAAGGCCTTGTGGAGACCTCTAGATATTTAAATTCCTCTGTTTTTCTCGTGGCTGGGGTGCAGTCTCTCTGACATTTATCCCATATTTTTTCATTTTCATATTGACTAAACGCCCACAAATTATATAGTAGGAACTCAGATCCAGCAATATATGTATACAGCTACAAAATGTTCCTACTTCTATTCCTGATATTGAAACTGTGCTTATAACTTATTGTATGTTGAAATGATTTGTTCCTTGGTGATACTAAATTAAATGCCGAATCTTGTCATTATTGTTTTCAACTGATATTTAATAATGACATAATTGTATTTGATAATTATTAGTTTGCTTATCAAATATGTCATCTATACGTCAGCTAAGGGTATATCCACCCTAAGCAAACTTTTACAGTAAACTTCTCTGAATCATCGTTATATGGCGGTGTCATTTTCTATCATATCATGTTCTTAGCAAAAAACGCATTCTTTTCATAAAAATTCGATTAATTGGAACAAATTGGCTGTGCTAATTTTAAAGTGTCAGGACACCTTGACAAATATATTACACCATCATTAAATTATAGGATACCCGTCTGTCAAATTCTTATCAGATGATAAAACAAACAATAGAAATATGAGAAAATATGAACTTAGTTGTCAATACTTTTACCTTTTTCAAGTGCAAAAACTTACTGAACCACGCCCACCTCTATCTGAATACAAAGACTCATTGACACAGGTACTGAACGTGAGGAGACGTTCTTATGCAGGTATATTGTAATTTTGCTCAGATTATGTATAACAATTCAGCATATTATTTACTTATCCTTGGGATTTTCTTTTTTATCATACAGATAATTCGATGTTGTATAAGATTAACAATTAAAATTTTGGATTAAGAAAAATTTCACATTTTCACACAAATTAGCTTTAGATATATTACCAAATAAGGTCTATTTTTTGATTTTATGACAAACTATTATCAAAGAGTGATTTTGAGAAACCACAAAAAAACTTTTGGAAAGTTAAGTAGAAATAGAATTTGAGGGGCAAATATAAAAAGGCTGTCTCAGCTCAACTTTGCACGAAAAAAATTCTGACCCTAGATTATTCTATAATATGAAAAAGGAAGTCAAGGACACCAATGGGACAGACATAAAATGTTAAGTTAGGAGAGAGACAAGACCATGGTAAACAAAACGAAATGGAACATAAACGTCTTCATAACATACAAAGAAATATTTATTAAATAAAGTGAGAGAAGTTTGAAAATGGGAAACAAACAAGCCCCCTTATAATCATGCATGTAACCTCAACACATGCACAAGTCAATCAAGGAACTTTTGAAACTAAATTGGACCAATATTGCTACACCTCTCTGCCACTGAATGAAAAATCAAGAAAATCTTAGTTTTCTTCAATCAAAAGAAAACTTTTAAAAGGCCGAAAAAGAGCAATTACAAGGAACAATGGAGCCTTTCAACTCCTAACAGCAGGAGAAAGATTATCCAAGGTTACGATAAAGGATCTAAATCGTCAAAATGTGAACAAACAAATAAACTTGATCTGATAACAGGAATCATAATATCAGTAAAAAATCTGTTTTGTTATTCCAAGTTAGAAATAGTGCCGACAAACCACTTTTGTCTAGACCAGACAATCAGAATATAAACCTAATATATTCTTCAACATTTAGGAATAAAGTGTCAAATGTCTTTATTTGACTATGGAATGGACGTTTTTGAAAAGAATTGTGTTTATGCATCTGTTCCGCACAGGAATGTTTCTGTCAAAGTAATAATAGAAAGATACGAAATAAAATTTTCAAATAGCTAGAAGTACAGGTGCCGTTGCAATACTATGACTAATAGAATAATATGGTTGTGTAAAAAATCTAGAAAACGGAAATGAAATATGAAAAAATACAAGCAGTGGAAATTCAAACAATAAAAATGTATGTTTGATAAACTCCAATTTTGACTTTCAAAACACTTTAGATGTCTCCCACCTAGTCGATGGCTAATACGAGGAAACTTGTACAGTATTTTCTGCCGGGTGATGCTATCCTTATACAGTCATTACAATTAGTTTTATAATTTTATTAATTACCTACAATAAAATGAATTAACACACCAATATAATTTCAAACCAACATTTCTTTATAATGATGAAACAACGAACAATTATTTAATATAAATTTTCGAACAATAACATTATTTAATATACAACATACGAGAACGACGTTTTAATAATTTGTCATCTCAAGTACCCTTGAAGCCAAAGTCTCAGATAACATAAAAGCTCATACTAAACGATAAAGATAATAATACCACATTCAAACTATTTTAGGGAAAAGCAAATAAAGAGAAATACCAAAGTAATTTTAATTGCCCTATTTCAACTGGCAACTTTAACTGGTAAAATGATATAAAATAAGAAGAGCAATTAACCACAGTACTACATTAAAATTGCAGAAAAACCGGACGTTTTAAACCAAAGTCTTCACCAAGCGTTCGATATACACATCTTACAAACGTTTATAACAAATATCTAACTGATTTACCTCATCAGACGCGGTAGGCGAAGGGAAACAAGAATTTGAAGATAGCAAAGGAGCTGACAGAAATCGTT
>JARWCS010331318.1:0-12133 GCA_034783895.1 Geukensia demissa | reverse complement strand
AAGTGACAGTAGAATTTTAACTTCTACAGGTCCCATTATGGCCTTCAACAATGAACCAGAGTCCATACCATAACAGATCTGTAAAAGGCCCCGAAATGCAAATTGTGAAATTGTGTTACTTTTTACACATTTTAACTAAACAGTGCAGATGAAATAAATATTTCTTTTTTTAATATTTCTTTAGTCCTTATTTTAGGTCTGAAAATATCAAAATTTTACCTTTTAAAATGACAAATTATTTAAAACTCAATCGTGTTACCCTGGAATCGTGAGTTAGTTAACAGATTGAAGCATCAAACACACACTTACTTAACAATTATGACTTGATATTAATGTTAAAAAGATGAGGTTTCTAAGTTACTTTTAAAAATAGACTTCAGGACTGAAAAAGTTAGTTTTCTGCATAATTCTGCGTGTCAATATTATTTTGAAAAACGAGTATCTATGAAATGTGTCAAGAAATACCAAGGGGATATTCGATGAAAAGGGAAAATGTAAAAGTACTAACAAACTCCGGAGAACAACGAGGACAATTTACGAATACGGGTATTTGTTTTTCATTGGTTGATGTACTATAACTGTAATAATATATGTAATACAGTGAAATCATGCAAATTTTAAAATGAGGAAACTACTTTATCACGAATTGTAAAGTAATACAAACAAAAAATTCATAAACAAATTATGCAATACCCATGTTTAAAAAATGAGTATTTTGTTACATATATAAGAATGCATATATAATCATACTTCTAGTTTTAAAGCAAACGTTTGAATTATTACAATGATATCACGGGCGTTTGCAATAAATGATAAAACAATAACAATTAACGATACTAATTTATAGATAAAAACTTTAACATGTTTCAAATCCATACATTTTTTAATCTTAAATCAAATTTGAGGATATATTATAATAAGAAGTGTTAAGATTATTTTCCAATATTTTCCCATTAAGTTTTATGCTCAAAGTGTTCAGACATTCAACCCCAATGTTGTCCACACCTTTTTTGACAATTGAAGAAATCATTAGGTGGCTCTACTCATGTTCAGTTTTATCATAATTCTTGTATTTCAAAAATGTTTTGCACTTTAAATTTTGTCATAAGGGTAATTCCTTCCTTTTTTCAATGTATTCTTTTTCACTTTTTGAAGCCTTTTATAGTCCCAGATATATTTTCTCAGAATACATCATTTTTTACCAAAAACTTCCCTAGAAAATTTTGGGAGGTCGCTTTTAAAAAGAAATTGAGACTTATATATTGTTGGATAATTTTTAATGCCTGGTGTAATGCTTTTGTTCATATCTTTAGGTGGAGCAGGAGTTGCTTACCCTTCCGTTGCACCTGCACTAACCCTGTTTTTTGCAGGGTTCCTGTTACTCCAGCATTAGTTTTAAGTATAGTGTTGTGTGTTCTATGTTTGTCGTGCCATTTTGATGGCCATGGTCTTTTCTGTCTTCCGATTTAACGATTTCTGTCTGCCCTTTTGGTATCTTCGAATTCCTTTTACAAGTATTATATTTATTTGAAAATGAAGTAAATGGAAAAAGTACATGCCAATCGTTCTTCTATATTACAGTTACTTCCAACTTAATTAGACTAAAATTCATTCGTAAATCCTAAGCATCAACTTCAAAATGGATAGCACATTCTTTTTATTGTTTGGTTCAATTAAAAAAGTAGAAAAAATTTTAATTTTAACATTATTTCTCTACTTTTACTGCCTTTTGCTATCAGAAAGGATTCATTCACATCAACTTCATCTATTGTTTTGTCCTGTGAAAAACTCACAGATATAGGCCAGTAAATATGACATCGTAATACGTAAAACTTAAATATAAATACGTTTATCGCTAGAAAAGTGTGGAATTAGCAAACATTAAGCTTTATTCTATTCTTTATTGTATTTTTTTCACTCCAGTTACTGACAAAAAGTAAGAAAAATTGTTTGACATTATCTCATATTCAAGTGAATAAACTGTTTTGAAAACAATCATGTTAAGGCTTTAAATTACTTGAAAGATTATGTAACTACGGAAATGCACACCACAGGGGAGATCATCCATCGGTCGGAACAGCTTTGGTCTTTTCAACGAACGACAAAAATGGCCCAGTGCTCCGTCTGTTCACGACGTCTTAAAAGGGAAATGGTGACGCACAAAATCAGTCTAACAAATGTGTATGCTGTTGGTGTTACAGCGCTGTTCTAAGTCATGTATGACTCATAAATTCATAATCCAATCATAAGTCGTTATAACACTGTAAGTACAGTGATTTGTTATAATTTGTGCTTTGTTACTAGATATTTTTGCCGGACAAAAAATCCAAACCATAGTTTATTCTGGTTGGTTGATTAGTTGGACACTTTCCGTTTATCGAAAGCTTCGCTTAAATGTTTTATGTACGCGGTTACTTAGTTTTGCAACGTTATAGACATAAATTCATAATTCGTAAAATGACAAAATTGTAAAATTCTCTGATTGTTATTGTATATTGTGTTTTACGTCATTAACTGTATATTGTATTTGGACCATGAAATTCATAAAACTTGACTGATTTCTTAATTTTACCCATAAGTTTGTTTGATGGAGGTAAATCAAGAAAAGTGATTTACGCGCAGTTATATATGACTTTTGAGTGTTTCTTTTAAACTTTTTAAGATATTAATCTTTCTGGACATTAAAATTTCATACACCTTCTTTTAAATATAATTATTGGCTGCAGGTTATTAATTAAACATTTCTATAATTTATTGATTTATTTAAACTGCATTGATACAAAATATAATACATTACCAACATATATTCATTTACCGTGAATATTCCTTCGTCAAGTAATTTTCGTTTATTAGATATCATTAGCTCAGGCCTATTAAGAATGAATTCTATACTTTCGAGCAATTTTTGTTCGAATGTGTATTGAATTGTGAGTATTGCTTTAGGTAAACCGCAACTCTAACATTGTACCTGTTAAGTTGAATTGACACCTATATCATACCACATGTGCAGGACGCGTAATAAAAAATATACTAAATATACTACATACACTAACAAGGTAATGAATTTCAAAAATGGCTGAACACGACAGGATGGTGTTTTTTCGAATCCTGCGTTAAAATGCAAAGTAAACAGATCCATTGTTTACTTCGGCAAAAAGCTGAATAATTTGTCTTTAAAAGCCCCTTTTAATGTATTTCCTTTCACAAATAAAGAAGTTACATCCTACGGTAGCGAAATAAAATGACCGAAAATTTTGTTAGGACAAAATAGTGGCACCCCTCGTTCCCCATGATATGGCTGTGGCCTTAACCGTGGTATACTTTTGCCAATAAAAGTAATCGACCTTTTCAGACGACTAAATAATTCAACATTTTCATACCTAAAAAATTGTCCTAACCGTGGTTTTTGAAGTAATTCCCACTTTTTCAAGTTTCGTCTTTTGTTTACAGTGACGTCAGCGCGAGTGAAATCGAAACTTGATAAAGATAATATCATGTGTGTTCTGTAATCCATATCGTTTTTCTCTCATTTTTTCTATTTCTCGTACGACGTGATATTGTCCATATCTCATAAACATGTCATAACTAAACTGACTCTTTTTCACTGGTCACAAACGGGTGACACTTAACGATAGAGCTTGACCACATCACAAATATTTCCAGAAAAATATGGACCTTCCTCATGAGCTCTTATTTTAATATTCATTGATCATGTTGATACATTCAATTCGGTGATGACTTTTAAAAGTTTCTTATTGATCTTATCGACATGTGCACATAGGATAGGATTTCGACGGGATGAAATGGCATAAATAACGTCGTAGCACTTGTGACGAAAGGTCAGCTAAAATCACTCCACCATTCATTGTTTGTTGAAACTAAGTCACTTGGTGATATATCCTTTATCTTGTAATTATTAGAGCAAACATTGCAAAATGATTTAGGGTGAATAACGCTATTTGTAATAAAAAATCTCGTTAGTTATTTTCAAAATTTACAGAAAAATCGTTAACCACCATAAAGCATTGTGAAACCTATATTTACCCTGTTTGTTCTGTAAACCATATTTTATATCCTGAGGACATTGTAGAAGAAATTCGAAAATACCAAAGGGGCAGACAAAACCATGACCAACAAAATTAAACGAAAGACAAACATAGAACATACAGCACTACACTGAGTAACACGAACAATACAAAAACCAGATTGATTTCAGGCGCTCCGGAAGGGTAAGCAATTCCTGCTCCACTAATGGCACCCGTCGTGTTACTCAGTATTCAAAGCCTGTGTATATCCCCTTTATATCCTGTATAATATACCTTTAAAGCTCTGTATACATTGTATATAATATAACTTTATGTTATGTAGACCCTGTATATCATATTATTTAGATCAGATAATCTTATGTCCCGTGGACACTGTAAATCAAATGACTTTTCTTTTAGATTTTATTTTATATTATCTCTAGAAGACCCTGTATATCATAACATATATCACAGATCCTTATATTATATCATTTTACGTCCTTTAGACAATGTGTCATATTTTTGTGTTCTGTTGACCCTTTATATCATATCATTTTAAGTGATGTGGACATTATATGTAATATAATTTTATTTCTGGTAGATCCTGTATATATTACATCATTCTGTCAGGTCTTTGCACTTAAAATTAACAGTATTTTCTTAATTTCAAGCAAAATGAAGCCAGCTACTGTTTGCCATTGTCCTGCATAATGAAATGTCCCCGACAAAAAGTGAACCATGAAAACCATCAGAAGAAAAAGGTTGTGCCCACGGGTTGCCATCGATGTTGATTTCTCATGAGGTTGAAGGTATAAAAATTTTGGTAAATTGAAAAGATGTTATGACGTAATGTTCATAAAGACGGAATGATATCGTTTATCTTGTCATCAATTGGTGTCCGTTGTCCGTTCCTCTACGACCACTAAGCAAAAATGGAATCAAACCCGCCAGAAAACATCTGTCAGCTTTTCTTTGTGGAATTTTCTCATTTTGTTCCGATCGGGCTAAAACATGGCAGTCATTGAAAATTCTGGCTTCTGTTTGATGGAACCTAATTAAAAACCGCTTAGCAAAAAACCGCTGTATTTGACTTTCTGTTTTGATAACTTTGAAAATAGTTGTTTAAAAAATGTTCTCATATCTAAGTACAAATTCTGCTTAGGAGAAATACATTTACATTGTTTTGCTACCCAAAATATTGTAATATTGTTATATTCCAATATCCTGACTGGCTACGAGCGGATCGATAATAAAACTGTAAACTTGGAGTAATTAATGCGTTGATATTAAAATATAGAAAACGGAAATGCGGAATGATTGTAAATGAGACAGCTGTCACAGTTGATTTTATGTTTTTACTGTTATCTGTTTTAAATTGTCGGCTGATTATAAATTGTTGCATTTTAAGTTCTCTCTTTTTATTTTTAGAGCCTATTACAACATACCTTATGGTGAAGATTTTTGTCCATTGCTGAAGGTCTCAAGAAAAACTGTGGATATTTGTTTGTAAATTTTACCTTTTGAATTGGTTTATAATAGACAACAATACCACGCCTCTTTTTATACACACAGAGGAGACAAAGAACGACAGCAAAATACTTTTAAGATTTAAGGGTTGCAACAAAAATGGAACTCCATTCTTTAACGCGATGTGTAGTATCTGCTAAAAGCTTTTAAAGATGATGCCTTAGTACAATCAGAAATTAATAAGCATTTACTGGATTGATCTCTTATATTCATGCATATATCAACAAAATGGCTTTACCGTTTCGCATGAAAAGTTTATTTATTTCTGTTTTTTCTTTCGAGTTACAGTTGTGATTGTAAAAGTAATTAATATGATTCAAAAGCAGTATAAATTCAACAAAGCCAAGGCCGATATACCCTTATTGTTAGCATTGTAACAGTTCAGTTACAATGGGTTATGACAGAAACCATTGAAAATATGTTTGTAGCTACCCCGGAACACCTATCTAATGATATGATCTTAATTATGCTTCAAATATACTCAGAAACTGTATTAGTGCATTTATTTTAACCTCAGTCGGCGATTTCGTTTTTAGATATTTTTTTGCTATAAGTTAATGTACAATTAGATACATATTGAAATCTGTGGGCAATATAATAAGTACATAACAATAGCAAAAACTGTCGCTCCACTCGATGAACCAAACCTATAATGTATAATTAATAAATTAGGCAATTTTTATTCATTTTTCCTTTTAGGCTACATTGAATGCTTTGTTGATGACAGTAAAAGGCAGCTAAAAAATAGGGAGATGCGCATTAAAAATCTCACTCTAGAATAATGTCGCCTTCATTGCAATGGATACATATATCTAGGACTACAGGTGATAAACGAATTATAACGGTTTTTATTAAAATAGAACTACATTGACATTTCTGGACTACAGATTATTGAGTTTGGACCAGTAAACAAGTATACAGCGGGAAAAATATGTTTGTGAGTGGTACGTCCCCCCTAATACGGAAAAGAGAAGTAGTTATAGGCCATCAGAACATCCCTCAAACCAATCGCATCTTGACGTCGATACCGAAAACGAAAAATATATATCAATAATATAAAACCTGCACAAACTGGAACAATAGCTCATATTCCATGTTTTACTAAAACAATTTATAATATTTTATATTTTTTTAACCTAGGAAACTAATCAAGCTAGATTTATTGCGAAAACCAGACAATATCAAAATTTTTAAATTAGTAATAAAGAATTGACTTAATTTTAATATTGGCAAAATAATCAAAGTATATAGAAAAATGAGATGTGTTGTGATTGTCTATGAGACAGCAACCGAAAACGTATAAACTGCAAAAATGTTACATATTGCACTTAGTCCTTTAACAATGATCAAATACCCAGAAGTTGTTGCAAACTGTAAAAGGCCCAAAATAATTGCGTCATAAGTAACAACGCAAAACAAGTATCATTAACACAAAAAAACGACATCCTCTAGACTGACTGATGCACATTATGTATCCTGGGGAGGAGGGAAATCACTGTCATCTGTCAAAGACGTTGATACGTAGTTGATAGACAATAACAACTACAATATTAGGCAAAATTTTGAATCGACTTCGAAAAAGTACTCGCTGTTTCTGACATTTCTGGTTCTCTTAGCTTAAGATATCAATCAAATACCAGATTTCAAAATCTTAAAAATGAAAGTCATAACAGATTATGTTATCAATTAAGACCTTTACTTAAATTTTTACGGAATTTTTACGGAATATTTTAAATTAAATAAATCGATTTCGATGAGTTTTGCGCAGGATCAAGCTCGTTATTAAACCATTCCTGTTTATTAAGATAGTAATGTAATGTTTTACTTTAATGGAAACGAACTCCATGATCAATTAAATTGCTAGCATACCAAAATTATTGGTCTGACGATTTGGTATCTTCCAATTCTTTATTATACATACGATATATGGACGGAACGAGGACAATTGGGAATTTCCCTTTACACTGAATTTCAAAATTGAACGTGAATAAATGCTATGGATATGATTTATTTTCGTTCAGGGTCGTAATACGTGCTACTGTGGGGACACTTATCAGGATTCAAAATACCCAGCAGCCTCTGAATTACAGTGTAACACTCCTTGTCAAGGAGAACCCAATAGAAGGTGTGGAGGATCCTGGAGAAACTCTATTTACAAAGGTATGACCAGGACCTTTAGAAATCAAAGGGGATGGGAAGCCATATGAAAAGGGACACGTTGATGTGATCAAGACAACCTAGAGAACAATAACAAGACGAGATACGACACAAACCATAAAACCCCGTTTATATTATGTATGGTTTATGTATTAGGACCTTAACTTGTATTGACTTATTTACAATAATGTAATAATGTACCCTTTGGCTATTGTGTATCCCGATTCCTGGGGCATTATCAAAATTCCGAAACCTTTGGCACAGTCTACTTACCGAGCAAAGTTTCAGTTAAGCATGAGTTGCATGACAAAGGGAAAGTGTACCTAAAGGCTACCTCTATAGCCCACCTCTGGGCCGTTAACAAAATCCCGACACCTTTGGCACAGACCTCACACAAAGTGCAATTGATGTTCCATTTCATCTTCCTACGTCTGACGGTTCCTGAGATTATCATTGACAATAAAGGCATACGTACTTTCAATGAACAGCAAAACTTGGGCCCCGCGCTATCGCTAGCCCGGGGATAAAAAAGAAAAGTCAATATCCAAATATTGTAAAATGAAGTTCTTGTATCCAACCATGCCTTATATTAGATAGCATATACGCGAACGTGCTCTTTGCATGTAACAATATGAACTGATCGAGTTTACCAATGAAGAAATTTGAGCTGAAACAGAAAGTATAAAAATATGAGATGTGACAAGATTTTCCTTTAAAGAGTTTTTTGCATTACATCAGGATTAAGCTGCCAGTTACATTTTACTTTTATAGACATAATTTCGTTAATATGCACTAGTTTTTTTAAATTGCCCAAAACATTCATTTTATACCGATACAAAAATTTGAAGACATGAACGTGTTAAACAAAAATTTTAAACACCGACAGGTTCATGAATAAAAGTGAAAAAAACGTAAGTGCACAAAAATATACATGTAACTATTCTTTGAGCTATATCTATACGAGCCCAGTTATAACACCACTAAAAGTCAGTTTTTCACGCTCACTTGTGACACTGTCGTTTTTAAAGCTATGATTAAATTATTTAAGATTCCGCCAAAAAAGATTTACAATAAATTTCATGCGAATAAAATGAGTCGGCTCATAGCAGTCCCATCATCATATGTTCAACTTGTTCATTATACATTTTATATAAAATGATGCCGTCTTCATACTTTGTCTTTTTTCGACGGAATATTTTGTTATGCTAGTTTTTCCAAAACAAATAGGGTTGCTACATTATTTTTCTAGTTTGGAGCAAGTGGACCTACACTTTAAGTGTAATTATTATGTATATTCTTTTTCCATTTTTTGCAGTATGAATACATAAAGATGCAGAATTACATAATCACGAACGAAGAAGGGAACTTATTGCCCCACTTTGACTCTTTTTTGTAGTTATTTCTATTATATTTCTATTTTTATTTTTGAAAGTAACATGTTCTTTATAAACTAATAAAATGTATCATCTTACCTGAGTGTCTTTGTAACATATTTTATATTTTAATTTTCATATTGATATATTGATTTCATGAAGACTGATTAAGCAATTAGTTTTTAAGATTTGTTTTGTTAACCATTGTCCAATGATTGTGATGTTTCAATGTTAAAACGTCGTGGATGCCTGTTCTATAGACAATCAATCTATTTTTTTTAATCTTCCTAGCTATTCGATTTTTTTTCTTCTTGGTCATTGCTTTGTTTTAAAATTTGCGTAAATCGCAATTTGAATCTTATCGTTATTAAAAAAAAAAACGAACCAATAAGGTTAACTTCAACATTTACATTTACATTGCATGATAGGAAGGATTACCAATATATCAAATGCACTATATATGTAGCAATTGTTAACTTTTATTTTAAAACCACTGGAGCGATGCCTCAGCTTGTAGACCAAAGGTCCACGGGTGTATTCACCAGACCAGTTGTCTTAATTCTAAACTACTGAAATAACGGGGATAGGGCTTCAATATTTGTATTATTGCAATGATTCCATATACCTTAGCATCGGTTACTATGGTTGTTGTGCAATTAATTGCCTGAGATCAACTGCCAACTGATCGGTTGCCTGATGCAAACTTTGTAGTCCAGTGGATGTCGTTATTTCATATTTTACTGGTATATGGAATATGTGCAAGAAAAAAACATTTCACAGAGTTTTTGGATTGTGAACTGTGCATAATTTTTCGTTAAGATATTGTATATAGTTCATTACATGGTCCGTGGGGAAAGAAAGAAGGTCATAAAAGTATAGTGCCTTGTGATTCTTTTATTTATCAAACAGATTATTGACAAAATGGAAAATTTACAAAAAATTTTATTACACTTAACATGGGTTGCGTGACTTGTTATATTTAGACCTTGCGCCAGAAAGAAAGCTTATACAGGTGTATACGAGCCTATTTCATACACAAGATATGAAATTCATATGTTATTTTTTCGAAGATGAAGATCTTTTATTGCAATGGTAATATTATGTATATTTTTTTATGCATAAGTCGTCGCATGCACAAATCGTACAAATGCAGTTTGCATTTAGAATATTTTTAATTACCATAAAATGCACCCTGTCTTGTCCATCTTTAAAGAATAATATTGCACTACCAAAGATAAATCCAATATACATTTTTAAAAGTATTTGCCATAATTATTTTTATTTGAATTACCCTTTCAATATGCAAATTATTTCACAAAGTCTTAGTGTAATCTTTTAGATAAAAAAAATACATTTCATTTGAATCCCATATCCAACATGTGACGTAGTAAGATTTTTCATAATCTATAAAACATAAATATTTATTTGTGTTGGTTTTCTCCAAGAAAGAAGAAACGAGAGAAACCCGAAGGACTAGTCACAAAGGAACATGTGGAAATATAGGGCAACATCGTAAACAAATCATGAGCAAACACAACAAAAAAACACGCACAGAAAAAAAAATAAAAATAAAACATATATATATTTATATCTATGTACAATAGTGGTCCCCACTAAAATCGGAGAAAACTCAGGAAGGCTTTGAAGATCCTGCTTCAGCAAAGACACCTGTCTATCAATGTATAAGTTTACTTATGTTGAATAAGTATGGTGTATTTTGATATAACATATTGTTATTTCAAGGAGTAACCTCTGCTCAGTAGCATAAGAACCGAAACAAAGTAAAGCAGAGGTCCAAACATTGTACATTGAAGTACTCAAGCCAAATCCAGCGAAGGATATCTACTATGTACAATCAAATCCAGCGAAGGATATCTACTATGTACAATCAAATCCAGCGAAGAATATCTATGTAGAAGTTCAAATTCTACTGTCATTTGGTGGTTGGCTGTCTCATTGACAATCATGCCACATCTCCTATTTTTATACTACTATGTACAATAAAAAGATTGATGACTTATCTGTTTATTTTAGGAGTTTAGAATTTTAATTGTTACTAAAGATATCTTTAAATAATTAATATGTGGTTAAGTCCATGCCAAACAAGTCTGAAAACAATGTAATACAATCTTCGTTTGGAGGTTCATTTGTCCTTGCTAAAGTTATATCCAAACTGTGCTGTTTACTTTGCTGACTAAAGCTCCAGGATCGTACGAATTATACAGAGAACAAATGTTGTCTTTGAAAGCAAATACGATACAGTTTTCACAAGCCAAACAAGCACTAGCGCAACTGATTTTGGACTTGCGGATCGATATTTCAATTGGCACCATGTTGGGTTCAGCGTCAACTGCATCTTTCAGAAAATATCCCTTCATTTTTTGTTCTGAAATTAGTCAAATCAATTAGCAAAATAGCAATTTTACTTAACATTTGTTGCATCAAAATTATGATAAACATGCATATTGCCTAATAAATAATGGAACTTTGCATTTATGCGTTATTTCTCGACTGATTCGACATTTTGCTTTACTGTAAACTGTATATCCTGCTGATTTGTCAAATTATTCTCATATACACACACATTAGCGCACACCAGACAGTGGTAGATTTTTATTATTTTAAGGCTACAGTAATCACATTGTTTGCATATGTTTGCCCCTTCCCGTGTCTCAATCCCTGAGTAATATTTTTTAAACATGGGAAAAGGTTACCTGCTTAAATCCTAATCCTTAATTAATATGGCGAAATTAAGGCTCTAAAATTCATGTTGAATATCAAGTAGAATATAACAGGTAAACCACAATGACCTTGACTTTTTTACATAGTACGTTGAATCAGTTGCGTGTCAAAGGTATCAAATATCATGTTGAATATCAAGTAGAATATAACAGGTAAACCACAATGACCTTGACTTTTTTACATATTACGTTGAATAAGTTGCGTGTCAAAGGTCATTAATTGGTCATTAATTGGTCCCTGCCGTCGGATTTGGCTTCCCATTTCGAATTGTTTGGATTTGAGTGCTTCTTTTGCTATATTTGAATATTT
>JARWCS010331308.1:0-12133 GCA_034783895.1 Geukensia demissa | reverse complement strand
ATAAGTAAAACAAATAGCAGTTCTTGTAGGTAGAGCTTGAATTTTTCTCAGGAAGTTAATATGAAAATTTTCCAATAATTTAAGGTCACATTGTCTGGGAACAAAAACTTCAAGTCCGTATAATAAACGTGGTAAAACATAGGTATCAAACATAAATAAACATTGAGTAGGTGGTAATCCGTTTGTACCATGTAGACCTGTCCCTGTTAAACTATATAGGGTTTTTCGGGCACAAGATATTCTTTCTGATATATTTACAGTAAGTTCATTTGTGACGGCTCTAATTATTCCTAAGTGTGTTCCTTCATTTTTAACCATGATATCGTTTTGGCCCAACTTCCAATCTGTCGAAATCTCTATTCTCTTAGATGTAATTTTGGGAATAATCATACTTTTCTGAGGATGAATATTATATCGTTCTCTGGTAGAATATCTATATGTTATATCGAGCATCAGCTGTAATTCTTCTTCGGAATTTGACAATAAAGCTACATCATCGGCTACGGTTGGACAGCCAATATATGTTGAACCTATATATTTACCCAATTGTTGTTCCTCTAATGTTAACAGAAGTTCATTGATGTATGTCTTATATAAACCAGTAGATAATATCCCTCCTTGTCGGACACCTTGCAATATAGGAAATGTATTGCTGATTTCACTTTTCCATTTAACCTTTGACGAGAGATTTTGATACCAATTGTCTATTAGTTTCCAAAATTTTGTATGGATCCCATTTAGAAATAACTTGCGTTTAATTGAACAGTGGTTAACTACATCAAAGGCACGTTGGGAATCTAATAATGCAATAAAAAGTTTCTGTCCAGTTTCTGCACTTTCGATTATGGCTTCTGATATAATTAATGCTGCCATTAAGGGTGATAGTCCCTTAGTAAATCCAAATTGGAGTTTTGATTGAAATTCTGGAAACTTTACTATGATGCGATCCAGTATTACTAGTTCTAGTACTTTTCCCAATAATGGAGATACTGTAATTCCTCGAAAATTTTCGAAATTTGATGGGTCTTTTCCACGCTTCAAAATGGGATAAAGAATGCCAGATTTAAACTGATCCGGTATAAATGAAAATTCGATAATGGCATTTAATAGTAAAGTTAGTAATGGCACTAGTGACGATGATGCATATTTTAAATGTTCAGCTGATATACCAAATTCGTCAGCAGCCTTATTTGAATTTAGACTGTTTATTGCCACTTTCACCTCTTCTTCAGATATAGGATCTAAAAGTTCATCAAAGTTTTCAATAAACTCACGAATTAATTCCAAATCGGTTTCCACTCTGGATAAATAATCATTATCAAAATTCGGACTTTCTAACGGCTTAGCCAAGTCTTCATAAAAGTTTGCAAAATTATCACATTGTTCACTAAAATCTAAAATAACTTCGCCATCTTTCTTCATGACACTGTATGAACTTTTCGAGTTTTGAGTAACCCTCTTGACAAGTTTATAGAATCCAGCAGATTTATTGGAATTACAGAGACGGTTATAAAATTGTTCTCGCTCATCATAGATTTGCCTTCTTTGAAGTGCTCGAATTCTACGTTTAAATGACTTTTTCTCTATAGATAGAGGATGATCAGGGCCAGGTTTTCCGAGTTTAGCCCATTCTTTATGAGCATTTCTACTTTGTTCTAGTAAGGTTCGCAACTCCGGCGTAGCTTTCCACTTCGGTCCTTGTAGCCGTATTTGTTTCATGGGGACGGAATGTTTGGCCGCATAAAGTAAATTGTCATGTATGGTGTTAACATATTCTGTAATATCGGCTGGTGAATTCAATTTTACCAGATCTATATTGACTAAGCTCTGATATTCCATTTTATCGGCTTTATCCCACAAAATCCTTGTATTTGAGGTTTGACTGTTTTTATAAATTTTATAAAAGCCAATATGAAGGTCCATATAAGCATGAATTGGAACGTGACTAGATGTATTCGAGCATTCTGGATCATATATATGTACTGAGACTATTACACTTTTGACGTTTGATAAAACATAGTCAATTTGTGATTTTCCCTTTCCATGAATATACGTTGGAGTATTATTGATACTAGGATCTGTATAGAGTTTATATTTATCAACAAAAGTTCTAAATCTTTTATCTGAATCATTTCTTCTGTTCAAATCCAGAGTTGCATTCATGTCACCGCAAAGCAGAATTGTATGAGTATTTCTATATTTAAAACACATAAAATCTAAAATATCGATACATTCTTGATACTCCTCACTGGTAGTTTTGTAGCCAAATGTTGGTAAGTAACAGTTAATCAAGCAAATTGGGCCATTTTCAGAGTCTATTTCAACTGCTAGAATTCTATTATTGCCATCTTCCAACGGGCGAATAAAATTGTCATATTCCGTTTTCCAAGCTATAAGTATACCACCATATCCACGAGATCTCACATAATGAGTTCTTGGAAAGTCAAAATCCACTGATCTAATAAAATAGTTAAATTTCGGAAGTAATTTTGAAATGTCCTGCTTTTCGAAGTCCCACAGCCAATGTTCTTGTAAACATATGATATTAAATTTATCTAAAATCTCATGTAAATAAGGAGCATTACTTCGAATTCCTTCAATGTTAAAAGATAAAATGTTTAACTTCTCCTCTGACTTTCGTCCCAATTTTCTATCCGTACGCACTGATGCATCGACCTTTGCTCGAGAAAAGGGTGCATAGATGATATCAGATTGTCGGACGTTTTATTTTGATGCACAGGTTTTTGTTCGTAATGATTGTTCTTTCCGGTATTAAGAATATGTTCCGAAAGTTTGGGGTCTTGATCTGTGTTTACAGCTGACACAACAACTTTAACTAGAGTTTCTTCATTCTCACTTTCCTTAGAATGAGTTATATTAGAATGTTTTCTATTATTTACTGGTGTTTCTCTGTAATTATTTGAAGATTGTGTGGAGTGTCTCCTACTATTCTGAAATTGTCTAGATGTCTGGTAATGACGAGATTTACACGTAGCATTATTTTGACTGCTTGGCGTATTAAAAGATTGTCTATTTTGATGAGTAAATCTTCTTGAAGTTGAGTCATTGGAGCCCATAGAATTAGACTGGGACACTGACGACGCATGTTGACTCGGATAGTGTACTTGTGATGGTTGTACAAAAACTTGGTGAGAATTTGCGTATTGAGGTCCTGTATTGTGTACTGTACTCGGTCTTAAATTTACGCCCACTGGATTAAAAACCGTTGGTATTGTTTGACCATTTGTAAAACTATGGTTTATATGTGGTTGGTACGGATGATATAAGACATGTTGTGGTCTTATGACACTGTGTGGCACTAAAAATGATTGCATCATGTGACATAATCCGTCTACTTTATTATTGAGGTTTGCTACAGATGAGTGGAGCTGTTGTTCGTTAATTAGTTGAAGCCTCTTTTCTAAAATATCTATTTTATCCTGTTGTAATGAGTTAATATTGTTTTGTTCGTAAGGGTGATTTTGGGAATAACTATGCCCCTTAACTAAGTTTTGAATATGTTGAGAATGCTCCTGATCCTTTATTTTTTGTTCAAGCAATGAAATATATGATTTGAGGTTTGCTATCTCCTGACTTTGCTTACTTTGTGAAGCGGTAGTTCTAGTTTTATTACTGTTTGAAGCTGAGCTTGTAGTTGAGGTTGTACAAGTAGTTGCACATACAAAAGTAGTACATGTAGTAGTATGTAGGTTAGCTTGAGTTTGATGATATGTACTAGTATTACATGAACGATATGTATCGGCCAAAGAAGGTTTTAGAAAATCTCCGGGTTCACTAATTTCAGTTATTTCAATCTGATCAATATGTTTATCCTCCGAAAATGTATATATAGGAGAGCGTCTATTATCTATGGACTCATTAAGAGTATGTAAAGGTTCATGTAATGACAACGATTTCTGTATAGAAGTACCAGAAGTTTGACCTTTCAATTTGATTGAACTTGGTGATATAATTGATAACTGCACAGGTGATTCGCTACCCAGATTAAGAATGTCATTGCAACATAACGGGCAATTGAAAGGTACATTCAATGGAATTTCCTCCACTTGTTTAGGTGATAAATTGACACAGTGATAGTGAAGCCAATCTGAGCAGGTGTCACATTGTATAGTGTCACTTTTAGCCTCCATATTACATATTGGGCATATATAGGTCACCATGGTGGAGGATTGTTTCAAGTGTGTATCCTCCAAGGCGAGTGCACTTTGAGTTTGAGATAGTGATACAGTTTCTGAGACAGTTTCCTTTGACTGAATATTTTCTGACAGGCCTATGAGACGAGCATTCCTTATGAGACCCTTTAAAGACTCGTTCACTATTTGAATATCTTTAATTTGATCATACAGTGTAGCTATGGCAGGAGTAAAGTATTCATCAATAAATGAGGTGATTCCTTTCCCATTGGCCAGAATTGATGATTTAGAATTATAGAAATTTACCGTAAATTTTGCATTCTTCCCTTGTTCACGGTTTTTACTGTTGTAAAAAGTTTTAATGGTCTGATAAACCGAGTTGTCATTTACATCTATATTATTGGTTGTACTGAAGAAGACTGCGTCTTTTAAGGAATTAGAGAATTTCTCTAGGATACTATAAAACTGTTGTTTGAATAGTTCATAAGCAGCAGTACTAAAACGAGCTCTGAAATTGTTTCCTTTTTTTCAAATCAAATGTAACTGTAGGGCGATTGCACGCTTCTTCTTTTTTTAATAACGACTTCTGAATATTTAGACTATAAGGTTTCACTTTTGAAGATTTAATATTAATATCTTGGAGTAAGGAAGCAGATCTCTGCCTAGCCATTAGCCTAGATGAAGTTCGGGGTACAATCGTGTCGATTTCTGAAGTTACAGTTGCCATCTTTTTCTTTGTGAACAACAATAAGTTTAAATTTTAAAGTTCGATATATCTGGATAACGTTCATAAGTAAATGATTGAGGTTTACACAGAGAGTGTCGGTGAAAGGTCAACAAAAACACTAAAAGTTAAAAATTTTCCAACATGGCGGCTGTTTGGCGCGGACTCGACATAGAAATAGAGTCAATTTGTGCAATAAAAACGTGACTGTACAATAAAAACACACGCCTGGGACTAAAACAGTTCTATTTACAACACTTTAAAATAGTTTGAGTTTAAAATTGTGCTCATAAAATGTTTAAAATCTAAAACACAGTGAGTGGTGCAACACTACGTCTGTCCTCTTCGCCAGCAATTGCCATCTTTTTGTTTTAAGAACAAATGTCTTGTAGTATATGCAATATAAACTCGTGTTGAAACTTTAACGGAAGCCAATGAAGCTTTGAAGAGAACAAGGTGACAGCAACCATATTCATCTTGAATGCCTATCTCCCAGCACGTACTTACAGTCACTGAAAGAGTATAGGACAACAGGAGTGGTAGGATAATACTTAATACCACAAGAATTGTCCCACTCACCAAACAACAGTCTCACAAATGCCCTTAAAGAAACATTGACTTGCCACATACACAGGAACTAGTTTTCCAAGTGCAAATGTAAGCCAAAGAAGTGTCCTTCCTGTTATCTATTGTAAAAAACAAGAGGACAACATTTCATTATAATCATTGTGTTTTATATCATCCTTGGAATTAACTAATATAACTTTGATAAGCAAGCAAAACCACAACAACCTTAATGATCTTTGATCCGATGCTAGTCTCTCTTGTTACTGGTCGTATGACAATGCTAAGAAAATGAAAAGATCTGGGTTAAATGTCAGAAAGACCGTCTCCACAAGACTTCAACAAATATGGAATACCACTCCTTGAGAAAAGCTCTAAATCGCCCCAAATAAAAAATATGAATGTACAATAAATAAAGTGATGTCATGGGGTACCTCCAGTTAAACAGGAACTCTGTTACACTTTAGTAGAACCTGAGTAAACCTCTTGACGCTTAAGACTTGGCAAACATATTCTTGACTATGCAGTTTCTGTATTACCATTGGGAATGGCACTTTTAATAATGGTTATACTTTAATAGTTTCGGTGTCTAAATGAAAATCGACTGAACTTTGTTTACTTTGATAAAATTGTAACTTTCATCATGCAATTAAAAAAAAAACAAAAAAAGTATGTGGCGACTCCTTTCCTTTCCTACAGATCATATAGGGAAAAACAACATTTTTGTAAAAATAAAGAAAATACACACGTTAGAAATCTAAAGTCAAGGCACATTTTAATCCCAGAGTCAGCGAAGGTTTCAATGAACAGTCTCTCATTATTCAAAATATCCTTAAAGGAATTCTTATAAAAAGCAATGCAGAAGTTCCGTTTATTTTTTTTTAATTATTTTTAATACATAAACTCTCAGTTTTTCTCAACTCATTTGAAAAATTTGGAAATTTCGTTATTTTTCATTATAACTATTTTCAGGGGAATTATAATAGAAACGTATATGTTATATACGTCCCTGTTATTTTTGATCGCAGAATTAGTCGATTTTAGAAAATGTCAAATATTTTAAACGAAGTTTATATCTTTTGCCATGTATTTATCTTATTGTAAGCAAAAACAAGGTTGGCGGTACAATTTAAGAAATGCAAAAATAAAGACATCGTCGGAACTTTAATTTAAACAAAAAAATCAGCAATTTTCACAAGATAAACAACGACACACAATAAAAGATAGTTAAATCTCTTTCTATCTTCCCTTTTACATTTTACTATTTCTTTAAGAAACGTTATACTACACTGAGTGAAACATTTACATAAAACAATAATGGGAATCACCGATCTCGTTATCTTACCTTATTTCCAATTTCAACTTAAATTAAAATCATAAAAGTATAAAATAACTAAACCAGGGACTCTCTCCTGAAAGTAGTTTTTTTTAATTATTATAAATTTAAATGCTCTCTATAGTGGTTAGAGATATTAATACCATAAAATGAAAACAGTATTTCTTTATTATATTGTCTTTTTGATCACAAATTGTCTTTCTGTATTTAGTTTGCACATATTTAGGAAATATCCTTACTGCGCACCGCAACCCTAATTAAGATGGCGATATTAAGACAACCTGTTTCATCTCTGAACCATACGCACTGGTAGACTCTGATCAACAATGGAGTCACCTCGGGAGTAGTTCCTTCCCGATTCACGGCTTGATCTCTAAAAAAACCTGGCCGAGCAGTCAACAGACGTGGACTTACCAGATATGGCAGTAGTCACCTACCCGTCGTCACCGCAACATTGTAGGAAATGGTACGAGCTGTACAACAAACGTTTACCCTTAAAAGATTCCGTTGTATTTCAACCAACGAAACCAAGTCGACTGAAACCATGTCTCGTGGATTCCAAGCCTGTGTTCCTTTTGTTTTCGTTTTATCTTTTAGTTTGTTTCAAATTTGTCTTGTCTCGTTTGACTATGCACTATTGATCTACCACATGGGTATTCTACACTGGACTCTTGACCAATAATATCACCAAGTTACACATCACGACTGGTTCGCTTATTGATTATCAAAGATGTTCACTTCTTGGAATAATGTCCGGCATCCCATCGACTAACAAAGACGAATGCTACAATCAAACGTAGTTTACCATATGAACTCTTAGTGTCCTCGGGGGAAAATATAAAGATTTGGCTTCAACAAAATCTTGTTTATTTTATTTTTTGTTTGCCTCCAAGTCCGAATAACCCATTACCTTAATTGTTTTCGACTATTAAGGCTGTTGTATATTTATTCTTAGTTGGAGTACAGTAGCGGCCTGGCGAAAGTTATATGTGAGGCTGGCAATTTGCTAGCAACAATAGCTGGCTAGTGTTCAATTTGAACGCTCGTCAGCCTTTTTGACAGCCGAACGATTTGAACCCTAGCTAGCTACAGTTGAACACTCGCCAGCCCATTTTGAACACTAGCTGGGACTAAAAAACGCAATTTTAGTCCCAGACACTAGTCAGCTACCGTTGAAAGCTTTTGAACGCTCGCCAGATTGAATTTTAAAGTTTCGTTTGAAATTTTTTTTTTATTATTATAAAAATTATTTATTATATATTTATTATTAATATTGCAATTAAGTTATATTATTTTCATGACCTCTGATAAAGAATTATAATTAAATAAATGTCAATGATAACAATAAAAAGATTAATAAGAATGATTACAATATTTATCAATAATAATAATAATAATAATAATAATAATAATAGATTAGTTGTATTATTATTGTAATCATCATCTTAATTTTCATTCATAAGTCGTGAATTATTTACGACATACATGTACTAGCTCGTTAACAATCAATAATTTTTTCTAAAATTTTCATACATTTCTGTTTATTGATACCCTTGTTGATATCTGACAACAGACATGTCCCCGAGGTAATGATGAAGCCATATCGTAATAAACCTATTAATTCTCTGGTATATTCTCAAAATTTACTGACGGAAACTTCATAAATATATTCACCGTCTCGTCGTAATTTTCGTTTAATCTCTTTCTGGTTTGTGCACCTGACAGACAATCTAACTACATGTGTATATTTTTTTAGGAATTATTCGTGTTTTCTGAGTCACATTTATTTTATAAGTTCTAGCAATTACATGGAGGCTGTCGAGGAGTCAACTGAAGCTAACGAGCGTTCAAGGGTTTAACGATAGATGGCTAGTGGTCAAAAGCTTTCAACCGTTTGACAGCCGGGCTCTCAACAGTAGCTGTCGAGTGTTCAAAATTGCTTTCAATTTGCTAGCAATTTGCCAGCAAATCAAATCGCCAGGCCGCTACTGTACTGATCAACACCTAAATAACAATTAAAATATTAACCGTCAAAACACTGAAAGGTTTATTAAAAGCGGGGATTAAAAGCCAAGTAAAAATATAAATAAAAACAGACCTGCTATATATGAAACATATTAAACGTACGTTCAATGGACAAGAGTAAAGGTTAAAAATCGAAGAGATAAAACGTGAAATTGGTAGGTATTTTTCCAGTCACCTTCAAGAAGGACCATGTATGAATATTGCAGTTCAGATTCAATTCAACTTGCAAAACATCTTTATCGTTCAGGTGCAAAATTTACACAAAGACTGACATGTCTATGAAAAAAGAAATAACGGTGACTTGAACGGGATGTATAAATACTCTATATTCCTTTCGCAAAGGTTAGAAGTAGTGCTAGAGGAAAACATTGGCAATCTTCGTTCTAGAGGCACTTGTCCCCTAATAGGGGCTTCCCTGTCTCTGGGAATGTATAAATCCACAATCCGTCCTAAGGGAGACGTTAATGACGCTAAGTGTTTAGAAATTTCACGTTCTAAGCATGTTAAAGAGCCCTTTTACGTTTACCTTCTAGTTATGGGAATGACCTATTGAAACAATCACTGCCTACGAAGTTAATTATCTAGATTAATACAAATTGGAACAGAGACATATATTGTGTGTATATGTATCTGTTTGGAATAAATTTGGTATATAGTATTTACAATATTATACAATGAATGTTTAAGGATTTCCATAATATTTGTTACACATTTAGAAATGTGTGTCTTGATTTAAAAATGATACTTTTGAGGTTTTTTTTAGTGTTATTCAATATACCGATTTCAGATATACGTAGAAAATAATGTAAAAAATGAGTTTTGTCCGTCTGTTTCGGATTTCGGATTTCTATTTCTGACTCATCACTGCTACAGACATTGTGTTTGACCGATCTTTTTTATTGCCCCCAAATGCATAAATTTGAATCAGAAACACTGTTCTACTAGTTGCATTTTCAAGAAAATAATAATGATTGTCTATTACTTGAACGATTTTCCATCAATCCCAAACACCACTAAATATTTTTATGTTCTTAGGCTGAAAAAATATTATACATGTTGTACATTCAATTTTTGGTACAATACAGACAAAATATGATCATCTCTACGAGAATATATGGGCATTGTGAACAGCCAGGAAGTTGCACTACGCAGCGACAATCTTATCTGCAAAACAGCAACATTAGAAAAAGTTTGATTGATACGCTTTAAGTCAAATAAAAACTCACCGAATTCTATAATAGTGATAAACACGGGATATAAATACATGCATTTCATCCTTTCATCACTAAACCAGATGATTTTTTAAATTGGTCCTATAAAATCTAAGCTTGAAAGATGTGTAACTTGCACATTTAACATATTATGTTATTGACCAATCTTATGTTAAAAACGGAGAAAGCTTTTGATAAAGGGATAATTAGTATGTAAATGAATACACAATATTTGTATGATTAAACAGAAGACTTTGTCAATTATGCAAACGAAACAAATATTTAATTAATATCGTAGGCTGGGCTATTTTCTATAGAAAATCAGTTTAAGAGATATTCTTGCTTTTTTTGTCTCTTGAAAAAGAAAAAACATATATCGGAATCCGAACCTTATTAAACCCATTTATACTGGCAAAAGTCCTAAATACTAAAGGTCCACTAGTATATAAGTTTGCTAGTCCAACTAGTTATTAATTCAGGTGTTCATTAGTCCGAACGATCGCTGGTGCAAAAGTTGTCAGAGTTATCATGGGACCTCTGTGGGACACCAGACAATGTCGCGACAAGTAGGCAAACTGAAACCATGTTATCTTGGCATTAATGATCTTTATATGTTCCATTTAACAATTGCATCCAGGGATCCCACCTGACAACAGAAGTAAATTGATTGATTTGTTGATTGATTGATTGCTGCTTAACGCCAAACGGGCAACATGTCAACCATATTCAGACTGGAACCAGTTGACAAAACAATAAAACAATATATTGACTGTAAACCGGGGTCAATAATATTGGGAAATTTTGACTGCAGCTGGAAAATACGGATAAAAATAATATCAATATCAAGTGTACTGCAGTATACAGTTCAACGGAAAACCAGGATATGTTTGTTTATTGGTAAGAAGCTTTTCATGTATCTTTTCTTGTCAAAAGTAACCAAATAGCAATATGAACTAATTAACTGAATTATTACATTTTAGTTTAATTGGTCGTGGTGATAGTTTATTTTAGTTCACCCGATCCAAAAGATTATACCAGTATCCGTATGAAGTCTCTATAATATTATTTATACTCCAATTCAGCAGATTTCTTTATTGGCAAAAGTCTGGGCAACAATTTAACAACGAAAAGAACTATACCTCTTTCCAGAATCAAAATATTTATGCTTAAACTAGCCATTGTAAGTATCTAAATATATTCAAAAGACTTTTTTTTTGAAAACCACAAAATAAACTAAAAGGCAGGTTATTACTCAACCTCCTTACCTGAATTACTCGGGTGTTTTTGTCCAAAAACAAGATATACAGCGCTATTGTGGGATTTTTTGGTTGGATAGATTTAGAATAATCATCCAAAACTACTTGGTTAATGTAGCTGAAACTTCCCATGAATTATTGCTAGCTATAGATGTGTTAGACCTTTAGTGATAATCACATATTAAAGATGAGAACTTAAGAAAAAGTGAAAACAATGAACAATAATACTGGGTAGTTCAAACTTATTTGTGCGACCCATATTGAAACTTCCCTTGTATAAAATAAAACAACTTTGTTGGCACCCAACAAACCTACAAACATTTTAGCCGTCTCTCAACCGCAGTTTAACTTGTGACCTGACTACTGTCCAAAAATATTGTTCAAAATTCCATATATCTGTTGATCAAGAAACGCTTTTTTAAGATACACCCAAAAAACGTCTACAACATAGTAAAGGCTAGTTTACTGTAAAATCACCTTGTTTTTATTCAAAAATGGTTTTTCTCAAAGACTTTAAAATCCCAAATTCTGAATTTATCTACATGTGACAATTATTCGAACAAATGTAGTAAATAAAATGAAAAAAGTTACTTTTTGACCACTTTGCTTCTAAAACACATAAATTATAGTTTTAGGCCTCCACGAGTACTACACTTAATAGTTGTCCTTCCGTCAGATTTCGCTTCCTATTTCGATTTGTTTGAATTTTACTGCTTCTTTTACTATGTTTGGATCTTTGACTTCCTACATGTTGGTTCTAATGCCACTGATGAGAGGTTACTCCTTGAAATGTCCATATGGCATACTAAAAAATCTCCTTATGTAGTCAACATTGGTAATTTTGTATTTTGAAACCACTGGGT
>JARWCS010331307.1:0-20330 GCA_034783895.1 Geukensia demissa | reverse complement strand
ACTCCAGCTTTAGTTTTCAGTGTAGTGTCGTGTGTTCTATGTTTGTCTTTCGTTTTATTTTGTTGGCCATGGTCTTGCCTGTCTTCCGACTTAACGATTTCTGCCCCTTTGGTATCTTCGAATTCATTTTATGTACATTTAAATGAGTAACTTCTCGTCAGTAGCATTAGAACCAAAAATAGAAAGTCCGAGGTCCAAACATAGTAAAAGAAGCACTCAAATCCAAACAAATCGAAATAGGAAGCCAAATCCGACGGTAGTGACAACTACAAAGAACATAGGTGACTTAAAAAACAAAATGTCACCAAACACCAATATAGCTTCCATATTTAAAAGAAAGAGTATGGAATCAGTGTCAAAAAGACACAATCCTCATTTGACTTACGTTTATTACAAATAGTTACAAGTCAAATTAAACTGCGTGCAAAGCGTTTTTCTGGATTTTCCTTCATCAGACACGCAAGGAACCAAAATTGGAGGATCAGTCAATCTATATGAATTTTAGTAACGAAAAAACATATACAGTTCATGAAGTATGGAACGCCGATAAGCCATATGTAGAAATTTCACAAATCACACTGTTGGAATGATGTAAACTGTATCTTTCCAACATACATTCCACTAGCGGAAAATATATAAAAGCATACAACTCAAGCACGGGGAAGCATTTTACGACCTTCAAACAGCACAGTATTAATAATTTTAAAAAAGAATACAGAATATATCCCATAATGACACAATTCTTATTTTACTGATGCCAAAAGCCAATTGGATAGCTTAATCAGATACGCCATGGGTCAAAAATAGGATGAATCGTTAAACTTGTTGCTTTTTTTGGACCAAATAAAATATACATTTCAGGAGTTACTGAACCCTGAGAACCCATATATAAAAAATAGCAATGATTTTACTCCAAACGACGCCAAAGCTACCCATTTAATGTGTAAGAATTAAAATTCTAACAATGAGATGAAAGAAAATTTGTAAGAAATTTGTAACAGCTGAACCAACTAACAGACTATAAAATAGTTTTACTGTTTTATTAGAATATAAAAATTACATTTAGATAACAAATTAATGTAGAAATGTGGAACAATTTATTTATGACAATGTATTTCACTAAACAAAATAATTAAGCAAATTATTAACATCAAAGTTATTACAATCATATCAATATAAAACAGTTGTCCACTGAAAAACAATACATCATCTACAAAAAAGTGGGCACAGAAACATCAGCTTTGCTGGTCTTATGTTTTCCAGAAAAGAGACAAACAGGTGGACGTTGCTTTTAAACTGATCATCTGACCGGGACTTGTGGTGATATATCTATCTGAGGTTCATCTGTTTCAACAATAGGTGTGTCTTCCAGTAGTTTCGAAAGCGCTTCCCTTAGCCGTCTCCATTTTCGGTCGATGGCTGCCATCGGGCTGGGCGTCTCCAAGTGGAATAGAGACATCATGTACTGATGTGACTCATCAGCATTAGTTCCATGGAGAGAAATCCTTCACTATCTGTTCTCTTTATGTTCTGATTCATCGGTTGACTCATCTGTATCTGAAGTATCTGTCCAGTCTTGTGCTGCTGTTTTTTTTTTCTGTTGTCTCGTTTTTGGTCTCGACAAAGGCTTTGGCTTTATTCATTGGCTACCTTGTTCTTTGAGGAATCGTACAGGTTGTAATAAATTCCTATAGATCATTCCTATTTTCCTTGCTCTGTCTTCTCTCAAGACGTTGAAACAGGAATTTCTGGATTCGGCTGATCCATTACCTCATAGGGAACAACCTATTATTTGCCATGTCAGTTTGTTCTTTCCGTCATGTCCTTCTATTTTGACTAATACTCTTGAAGTATTGGAACATAAAAACTAAGATGTAACTACTTTTGACTCATGACGAGTGCACTTGTAGGCTTGTAAGATAGCTGACACATACGCTTAATTGGCTTTTTGTTGTAGATTCAGGGTTCCAAGCATACCCGGCAAGGTTCGGTTGAATCTCCACATCAAGTTTTCAATTGGGTGGTAGCTTTTATTTTTGGATTTCTTCATGTCATTAAGTGTGCACAACACAGTGACTTTGCTTTCGAACTCTTTGATGTATGCCATAATGAACTATGAAGTTATCCAAGAGTGCTTGGAACTTGATCCTTGAAGTGTTGTTCTCCGTTGCAACATCTATAAAAGTGATCGGTTATCATCAGTGTGTATTGATGTCCACTTTAGACTGCTACAGGGTAAAGAAGTCCAAACATACAAGTTCAAACGGGAATTGAGTGATAATGTTTAAAAAAGTTGCACGCTAATTGGTTGGCGTCGTTCTCTTTATGCATCTGCCATACTGACTAATCCCTTTCTCCACATCATTGTCCAGATCGGGTACAAGTGGTCACGGATAAGTGAAAGTGTCCAATCTTTGCCTGGTTGACCCATACCATTGTAGCGTGCTTCCAAGACTGTCGATATCTGCACACAGCAGTAATAAATGTGATTTCCTGTCTTTTCTTATGATAACATTTGTGTAAAGTACACCTTTTCCTACTTTAAGGTGATGAAACTCTTGCAATAGTGGGGTATGTCCATCTTCTGGAGCTGGTGGTTTCTTTTCTTTCTTTAAATAGTGAAAAAACTATTGAATGGCGGAGTCCTTAGCTAAAACTTTGCCTCAGTCTACAATCCCTTCAAAAGTTTTTTCATCTCTATCACATTGTATTGTACCTGGTTAACTACTAGACTCTAAACGTAGGTTTTAAATAGGTCAGAGTTGCAAATGGCTTGAACAGATTCTATTCTCTTGGTTGTTGGAATCTGTTTTATTTGGTTGTGGAATCGCGTCGCCGTTCTTCTTGACGATTCTGTTATAATTTCAAAGTTAAAATTAACCATCGGTGACCAGTGGCATCTAGCTTTGCAGAGGTAAGCACAAAAGAGATAGGATTGTTATCGGTCAAAACTGTAATCTAGTATAAGTATAGTCTCTGAATTTGTCGCAGACAGCCCACTTCAAAGTGAGAAACTCCAGCTTATGCGTTGGGTATCTCTTCGCAGACTTTGATAGTCCTCTGTAAGCATAGCTAAAATTGCTTTCTCGACCCTATTCTGTTCTTGATACAAGACGACTCCAAACCCTGTCCCGGATGAGTCTGTCTGTATGTTGCTCAAATGGACGTTGACTATTGGCATAACCGAAAATTGGAGAAGATACGAGAACCTCTTTTAGTCTGCCAAAGGCTTTGTCGTGTTCTCTTCCCCAATGCCATGTTTTCTGTTTACTCTTCTTGGATTTTTTTTGGGGGGTGAAGGATTCCAAAAATGTTTAAGTTTTGTATATCAACACCCTACCAAACCCACCATGACATCGAAAATATAAAAATTAAATCTTTAGAAATTCTGTACAAACTAAAGGGGAAGTCTCACAAGCAACACGAAAAAGAGCTTCAAATACGTAAACTTGCTTGCATTAGGAAATTACAAACAGCATATCCTCTCGGCTAAATAATACAGTTATTCATATATTATGGCTAATATCATGGGTATAGGTAATATGCCTCGAACTTCCACGATCAATGCTATGAACAATGCCTCAAAAAATAAACGCAGTAATAGATTTCATGGCAGACGTATAAAACGAATCGAGCGTAAACATCATTACAGTCTTATTTCAAGATCTATTATTTATTTTCAAAAATAACGGAAGACGTCATCTATTTTGTAAATTAGGAACTATAACAGCTACAAAATTATATTTTATTGGGAACGAATGTGACACAATATGCTGTAGTCCTTTGTGTGAAGCAGCACTTAACATTTCTGCGTTCTGCTCCCATATTATTTCCTTAAATTGACAAAATCGAAAATCGTAAACGACATTGTCTTGAGATGCCTTATATTAACAAAGGAATCGACCTTAATGACCTGGCAAGTATATTTAAACATCTTACACAAATTCCAAATTATTATGTGAACATGAAACCTTTTATCTTCTTTATCACTTATAAAAAAACAACCGGAGGTTGAATTTTTAACTATACAGATGTCACAAAAGGATCAGAAATAAACAACAACTGTCCAGATTCATGTTTCATGTCAACCCTGTGGTCATGTTATGACTGGAGACCTAAACATCGACAAAAACCGAGAGGTTGTTGCCTTCCTGAAAATAGAGCTCAAAATATCGCCCTGTAGCCAAAATTTATTGGACAGAATGTCGTGATGTTATCGAAAAATCTTTACACAACAAACTTCAAAAAATGGATCAAAAATGAAATTTCGGATAAATCCTGTAATAATTGCCTTGACAAATACATGAATAAAATAATGGAAATAGTAGATTCGTATTCAACATTCTGAAACGAATTTAAAATTTACAGGTACATCTATCAAAAAGATACATCTCATGCTGTTTCCAGATAAAAACGCAAAATTAGAAACATTCATAAAACCTCTGTGCTAGTTCCTGCAAATAAACAGCCAGTAATATTGTAGTCGTGCGCCGAAAGTAATATAAAGAGGTCATCCGCAATTAATTCATAGTAATAACACTTTCCAGCTACAAACTTGACAAGACAACTGATCTTTCATGAACATCTTAATGCTGTATCGGAAATTTTGAAAGTTCCTACACTGTACTGGCTTCCTTAACTTTATAAAACTCCATATAAGTCTCGGTTCTTTTCTGCTTCTAGTAAATGCACTACCACTAATGTCTTAATTATATTAACTAGTGCCCTAACTACTAACAACTCTTATTGCTTACTTCTGTAAAAATGTTATGAAAATTCATCTATCAACATTTTTAGGAGTGTTTAAAATTTACTAGATGTTTTAGACAAATTAAGGTCTGTCGATGTTCCTGTTCTACAATAGTTCAAATCAATGTATGAAAAGATAAATAGGACATAGCTGCTAGCCAATACTTTGGTGCCAAATTAGGGTTTGAACCCCGTATCCTGATGATTAGAATTTTGTCTTCTGACCTGAAAATGGCATTTTGTTCAGTTAGAAATAGCTGAAGGAACACGAGGATATGAAAAATGTCTACATAAACGATGATCTCCGTGGAGGACAAAGTTGATCAATTATGTCAAGTAAATGGTCTTGTTGAATTTTTCACACTTGGTGTCACTGATTTAAGATATAATAATTTCGGTCTGCTGGATTTATAGGATATGGCCATAATGTATTTACCGTCACTTGGAAAGAAAAACAATCTTTGAAATTTTCTGAGTTTAAGTCCCTTGATCCTGAGGAACATTGTTCAAATTTTGATATCTTATGGTTGGCATAACAACAATAGATGTTTATAATGATGTTCATATATATTCCAAACCTTTTTTAATAACACCCATTTTCCGCAGTAGGAAAAAACTGTAGAGTTAAATCTGGTGATACTATTGTGTTTAAAGAACATCTATTAAAAAATCTATCGAATGGTTGTACTGAAAATGAATTAACTTTTTCTTTTTTTTTGTTATTATTTGGTGTTGTTATATCTTTATAAAATCTTCCTATGAAAAGTTTTTGCAATAAAGCATTTATATTTTAACTGCAACAGTAATAATTTCCAGTAGCAGTGTGCAGCTGTTTCTTAGAAGTGGGGGAGGGTTGCAAGTTATTAACGTTCTACACAGCAAATTAATGCTCTCAGTCGGACAAAACTGTTGATCGGTCAAAAAATGAGTTTACTTAGTGTGAATTTTAGGGCAAGGAAAGATACATGTAGTAGTTAAGACTCTTTTGCTTGCAAAGATGTGTCTGTTGTTGATAATTTTATTGTTTCAGTTGACTTATTTTCCCATATTTTCGAATTTTATATCTCTAATGTTGATCCCATGTTAAGTGATGCATCCATTGCATTTGTCAGAAATGTAATACTAATAAATGACCAGGACCCAGTTGTTCAACACATTTAACTCATGGTTAAAGTTTAACCTGTAGTTAAATCCTGTACAAACCAACCAAATTAAACATGGAGTTATACTTAACTCTTAGTTAAGTATGTTGAACAACTGTGTCCAGGATGATAATGAAAATGACATTTTACAAAGAGTAAAGCGAGCAAATTAGACATTAGTAAATCACTTTCCACCAAGGGCGTGCGGGGTATACATACAGACCGGCTTTCGGTTTTCCGCCTTCAGGTAGAATCCTTACGTAAGGGGCATCCCTTGGTTGAGTCATGTAAAAGTACTCGACCAACCCTTCCCACAGAAAGTTCTGAGGAAGAATAGGCACCATGTATCTCCGTCCTGGAGTCCTTCATAACGGGCGTCCCTGGTTGTGGGGGGTGTTAAAATAAACAACCCGTCCGGAGAGAGACATAAGAGACGTCCCGTGCGTATGACAAACCAATTTCTATGAACGTTAAAAACCCGTCGCAAGAACTCGTTCTGAGTGTTCAATAGGCGCCCAGTTACCAATCTAAATTTCCCGACCCTACCTAACCCGCATATTTTCAGTGGCAGTCAAAATTAACCACCCTTGATTTCAAGGTTTTCGGTCTACATATTTATTTATTAATTGCTTGTTAAATGGGCGAAAAGCAGCAATCAACCAATCAATCTTTTAATGATCTAATAATCATTTTATAGATTTTGCTAACCTAAATGAAACTAGAGGCTCCTAGGAGCCTGTAATCACTCACCTGACTCAAACAGCCTTATATTTAAACTTTATGCAGAGACCCTAAGAAACAGTCATACAAAAATACATCTAAATTCATTCAGTAGTTTCAGAGGAGAAGATTTCACTTCACTTCAAAATTTGCTAAAAATGTCCAGAAAGGGACAATAACTCCGACAAGAGTTAAGGAACTTCCATGAAAATTTCACCACAGATAGATTGCATCGTGCTGAACACTTTTATCCTATGTCTAAAGTTTACGGTTTTTGAGATATATGCGAAAATCTATGGTCAGACCACTATAATCTATTTTTAGTAACGGCAGCCATGTTTTTCAACTGATCAAAAATCGAAGCACAAACTTTGTGCAAAATACCCTAAGAAACAATCATACAAAGTTTCATCTAAATCCATTCAGTAGTTTCAGAGGAGAAGATTTTTTTATAAAAACTAACGACGACGGACGCCAAGTGACGGCAATAGCTAAAAACGTTGTTGTCGGTAGAACCAAAACTTCCTTTGTTCAACATAACATTCAATATACAAATTTAAATTTCCTAATTGACAACATATTTATTAAGTTTAGTGGAGTTTTCCAGCAGACGATCGGCATTCCAATTGGCACTAATTGTGCTTCTCTCCTCGCTGATCTATTTCTTCACTCGTTTGAGGCAAACTGTCTTCAGGGGCTATCACAGAAAAAATATATGACAATTCTAATGACTTCAACTTCTAGAAAGACATAAGTCATTGGCACAGAGACTGCTCTAACATGGATATGTTGATTCTCGGTTGAAGTTGTCACTCCAGAAATTATATGGTCGACACCAAAATCTTGTCGGCAGGTATGGAGTATCGGTTTCACTGATGAAGACAGACCTTTCCTTGTGAAAATGCGGAATCACCATAAAACGGGCTGTTAACTTTCTTTGCCTGGAGGTTATAATTCCTTTTTAAAAGCATTCCTTTTTACCCTGAATTGGCTAATACCGAATTGGAAAATGGACAATGCGGTGGGTGTCTTTAAGGAGGCAGGATCTGCTTACCCTTCCTGAGCACCTCAGTTAACTCCTGTTTTGGTGGGGTTCGCATTGTTCATGGTGTATATTTGTTTTTTATTTCCCATGTGCAGCGATCTTGAGTTTAAAATGTCCATTTACCGCCTCGGTGGTGTAATGGTTAGCGTGCTTGCCTCGGGTGAGGAAGGGCGTGGGTTCGATCCATGGCCGGGTCAAAACAAAGACATTAAAATTGGTATCTGCTGCTTCTCCGCTAAGCAAGCAGCATTTAGGAGTAAGAGCAGAGACTGGGCGGTCCAGAGTCAGAATAATGTATGTATCTGGGTATTAAAAGTGGCATGTCTTACTACGGACTGTTGCTTTCGTGAGCTAGCACGTTAAAAATCAAAGCAGGGTTCATTCATCATCATCATCATTCATTGATATGCTCTCGTCCTAAATGCATGAAATATTTGCCGCTGGACGTTAAACAACATTCAATCAATCAATCAATCAAAATATCAATCAGGTCTTTGTATTTCTTTTTTATCCACATTTGATTGATACCGCGTCTTACATCGTTTGTGTCGCTGTATGTCACAGTTAAACTTGAATTGTAATGCTTTGAGATTAAATTGGTAAAACGATGTTATTATGGACATGTAACTTTGGTATTCAATACAACAAAGTCCTCAACTTTAACAAAAATTTCAAAGACAAAATTGATATATGGTTATCAATGGTCTCCTTTTTTGTTTAAAAACGTTGCAGCTATGGATGTTTGATTACCATGTTTGCTCTCAATGTCGAACTCATTAATCAATCAGTCGATTACAACATAGTTTTCTTACCTAGTAGATAGAGTTTTAGCAACATCCTGATCTTTGAAACACATTCAATCATATTCTCATTTGAATAAGTAACCTTACAGCTTTTACCCATTCTGAAAGGGTGTCAACGTCTTCCCTCTCTCGTTATGTTCATTTCTTGCAAGTCATCTACAGAATCCATATGTATATCCACACGCAGTTGATGGACTGTGGCACAAATTTTTAGGTCCTTTAGAAAGATTAGTTCTCAACAATATTCAAATCTCCCATTATGACGTGGCCAGCAAGACCATATATGAATGGGAGGATTTACGCAATAGCAGTCAGGATCATTGGTAGTGAAATACACTTTTGATATTGAATATTTTGGGTGCAATATGTGAAGTATATGTAAAGGAAATAGTTTTAACAGATTGGTCTTTGAAAAATGTTGGGATTTTGGTTGTAACAGACTTGACGGCGTCGAAACCTTTGTTAGTAAAGGGAACGTGTTTCCTTCTCATTTCCATTTAAGGTAAAAGATTTTGACAGCCGATGTTGACATATCTAGAATTAATGAAATTAATTAGTATTTATTTGAATACGAGTCCAAAATAGGTGTTTGCGAATACGTTTTGTTTAAAAAAGGGTCAGTTTCGAAAGTGGTAGAGAGCACAGTTTGGTTTAAATTTGTTGCATTTATATAGGGTTTTAATTTGTTGCATTTTTATAGGTTTTTGTACGAATGGATTAATGTCGTCGATTGATAATATCGATGGCCATAACTTCGTTTTCGTCTAGGATTAAGACAAAAATGTTGATCTTATTAATATCGCTACACCTAGGACTTTATAAATTACCTTTACTTGCACCCATATGACATTGCAGTAACAGGCTTTCTTATTTTCTATCCACGGAATGGAGTACTAATGTTCGGGTTATTATGTACTAACGTCCGAACTTTCATCAATGTGATTGAGGGGTCCGGATACTTAAAATGTTGATAAATTGTATTTGTTTTTATTATCCAAATTTGTTGATATTAACTCACGAACGATGACTATATACATTATCTAGTTGCATTATAAACAGTAAACGAGGTTGGTTGATGTAAAATCCAGATCATTGTAACGTATGGTTTGGAAGGTTGGATCTACATTCCATACCATATCATTACATATGTTGCTCAAAGTTTTTCCATAAACGATGTATCGTTTATTTCCCTTTACATGCATTTGTTTATATCTAGGAAACGTTACAACATGGGCTCTCCAGAGGCGGATCAAGACTTTTGGAAAAGGGGGGGGGGCACTTTATTTGGATCTCTTGATTCATCAATTTTCTCGATTTCTAATGGAGATAAAGATCAAAACTTACCTCAAACCTTTCCTTTTTTATCCTTTTTGCGTCCCCTTCCCCCCTGGATCCACCCCTGATCTCAGGATCATATATTGACCACCTGACAACTAAGCATTGGTTCTTATAAGAATTGTTTTTGCCAGAATAGAATGCTGACCAAACTTTTTGCAAACGACCATCAATCTCAAACAAACCATTTAAATAGGAAACCATGATATACTATGTTCGGTTGTGGCAGCCGTCTTGATTCTTGATGTTTAGGGTGATGCCGGATAAAATTTTGGTTTAGTTTAATCGTATTTTGTTTGTTATCAAAATACAAAATCGATTAGACAAGTAAAGCTTAGTTATGCAGTCTTCTCCGTTTACAATTTTTGCAATAACATAGATGGTTTATAACAAAAAATATCTTTAGGAAAAAAGAAAAGAAGATGTGTCTGTGTGGTAGTGCAATTTGGTTATATATAGATAATAGAGGATAAGGAATCGCTTCGTTTCCTTTAAGCAATCATAGTTTAGAATTTAATGGCGTACTGATCGACCTGTATATTATTTTTAAGCCTTAAAGTTGAAGATCAAAAGTTATGATATGATGTTTCGACAAGACGCATACCCTATTTAAATCGTAGTTAAGAAACGAAGCAGAGCATCTTGGACCGATAAAATTTTTGGTGAAGAGGACCATCTAAGACCATTTGACTAAAGTTTGGTTCAAATGGCCGAAGCAATATAAAAAAAGTAGATATTTGAGTGGATATTCAAGGGTCCAATGTTAAACTACGTTCGGCTATAGCCGCTTTCTTAGTTGGTCGGTGGGGATGTCGGATTTCAACTTTGGTAGGGGACAATCTAAGGACCATTTCCACCACAGTTTGGTGAAGGAAACCTGTTTGAAATTTATGCTTTTCGGATGACTGTCTCGCAGACAATCATACCACATCACACATTTCTATATTTTCGGATGGCTGTCTCGTAGATAATCATACCACATCACACATTTTTATATTCCAAATTGCCCCGCAGTTTAACAAAAGAAGAATCTTTAAGAGAATCATGAAGGATCGTATGTTAAACTAAGTTTAGCTGTTGCAGCCATCGTGATTCTAATGCAATTCTTATACAAGAACCATTTCACTAAAGTTTGGTTTCAATCAGCCCATTGATTTCGAGACGATAATCTTTAAGTTTACTTAGTTGAAGGACGGAAAGTGATGGCAATAGCGCATATTACCTAAGTCAACTAACCCTTTCCTAACCCGTGTTATCATTTTGGCATACTTTAATATCTCGGGAATGGTAATAGATAGAAGCATACGATAGGGAAGGAAACTGTGCTATTTCAAGTTCTACATTGATACATAATATCCAAAATTGTATGACCATTATTTATGACCCTAGGCTAAATTTCGGACAAACTTCAGGTTTTTCCAGGAACGGAAAAAAAAAGAAACTGTCATTGCAAAATGCTTAATGTTTTTATTTGCAAAGGTCACATATCAAACGTCCGTAGCAACCAATGACAAAAAATCACCAACAACCTTAGATATTAAAAGTAGTATTAGCGACATATTCCTAAGCAAAAATGATAATTTACAACAACATGCATAATTTTACAATATTTTATTAGTTAAGTGAAAACTGTTATCAAATGAATTATGCAACGAAATATTGTAGGATGAGTACCTGGGAAAGTCAGTATATATTTTAAATTACTTCTTTTATGTAATATATTACAAAATGCAATTTAAAAGGCGAATCTTCTTAATAACGTTTCTGCTTTTTAAAGACCATAATATATACTTAATGCAAACTATATACCCCGAGGAGTGTATTACTTGAGCAGATACGATTGGTTGGCGCACCGTCAACTTCATTATACTGGTTAATATCTTTGTTGTGTTTTATCGTACTATTAATTAGCCTTAAGTTTGTGGATCTACATATGTTGTAAAACAATCAGCTATAGTGAGATATGTTGTAAAACAATCAGTAAAACAATCAGCTGTAGTGAGATATGTTGTAATACAATCAGCTGTAGTGAGAAATCAACATGTTATGTTTGGTGGTTCTTTATTTTGGTTGGGTTATGTGTTGCACGTTTGGTTCGGAACAAGTGGAACAGACATTGAAAGAAACTATCAAGTGTAAATCAAGCCAGATTGTCGGCATGTCTGTATCAGTGGTAAGATCAACTGAAGTATTGTTTGTTGGAGGGTACGGAGTGACAGATAAAGAAAGTAACACGGCTGTCACAGGAGAAACAGTATTCCAAATAGCATCATTGTCGAAGGCGTTCGCTAGTACTCTACTCGTCAAACTTCTGGAAGAGAAAACGAAGTAAGTAACTTCTAATTTAAAAACACTTCGTATTTATTGTAGCTATGTGCAATAATCTTAAAAAATTTAAAAACTGCGCAAATACAGACGTTTATTCCATTTTTAAAAACATATTAAGATTAAGCGTATTTTATTTATTTGCATTAGAAGGGATTTAACAGTATTGTTTTGGAAGATTTTCCGACATCAATTTTTATTTGATGATCGCAAGTATCCGTTTACTGGCTCCGCTAACGCGTCCCAAGTAAACTCAATTTGCGACCATCAAATCGTCAACTGATGCCGGCAAATCTTCAAATGCAATACTGATAACTCCTGTGCTGTTTTAAACCTTCCCCTGGCGTTTTCTTTTAGAAAATTGTAAATTGGCGTAAGGTCAGTTGGGCCATGAGACGGAAAGCAAACTGTTCCGCGCGACCAATTGTCTTGGATTCTGTAACTGTTTTTACATGTCTATCACACACGCTTACTCTTTAGTAAAATGTTTACGAAACTAAATACCCGCTATTGCTAACATACCAATTCGCTTTTTACAACAGATACTCTGTAAATACGAAAATCAGCACGATTCTGAACGACGAAGGCATTTTTAACGACAGTATGATATCTGAATATGCCACTGTACGTGATCTGTTATCACACAGAACTGGTATTTCACCACACAACAGGATGCGACTCGATACCAATCTTACACGGTCAACTGTCCTACAGTAAGTATAGTTTATATTAACTTTTTTTCGTTTACATACTGTTCAGTAAAATTATACATTAATGAACTTTAAATCTAAAGCAGAAAACGTTTTTGAGTTTCAAACATATTCTGAAATTTCTGCAATAGACAAAGTCGCACTCGCATTGTGTTTTGGTTATTTTACAACGAGAAACATGTCTAAGTGTTTTGGCATAATCAATTAAAGGCATATTTTTTGATTCAATACTGAAAAGTTAAATCGGCAGGTTTGCGTCTAAATAATATAAAAATACACATTATACATTTTTACATTTCAGTCGACTAAAATATTTGAAGCCAAAAGGTGTATTTCGTGGAAGCTTTATTTACAACAATCTGATGTATGGTGTAATCACGCATCTCGCAGAGCTTATTGGAGGGGACAGTTGGGAGAATTTAATCAGAACACATCTTTTTAATCCACTCGGTATGACAGATTCAACATTTGTCACTGAAGCTGACCCTGGTAAAATTCCACTTGCTAAAGCTTATGTTGAATACTATGGTGAACTTCACACTGTTCCATTTCAATTTTCTAGGTAGGTTGAATTGAAAGTACCATCTTCATGTATGATATCAAACTCTGATATTTATTACGTACTGATTCAGATAAAACCAGAGATAAAAATTGACTAGATTGACTAAAAGTTATAAACAGTGGTTTTATATCCAATCGATTTGACATTACTGTTGAGTTATTTGTCTTTGGCATGCGTGCATTCAGTATCCCTGATGCTCAAGATATTGTGTTAAATTCTTAAATTATAGATGATAATTTTTAAAAGAAAAACTGAGAGCAAAAACGAATTTAAAGACTATCAAAAATGTGAAATATACGAGTATTGCTCTATAACTTACTCTAAATTCATCTTCTGTCGACAGTAACGAGCTGTAAAGTTTTGCAATGCGATACGTACCAATTTTTATTACGCTCAGAGAGTTAAATTAACTAAAAACTAGAGGCTCAGAATGCTGAGCCTGTATCGCTCACATGACGTTGGACCAATCAGAAACAAACATTAACTGGCTATTAGTTGTGCTTTAACTTTATAAAGGACCTTGCGTAGATGCTTCTGTTAAATATTGTTCCATTTGGCCAAGCGGTTTTAGAGAGAATAATATTTGCTTCATCCAATCGGAAACATGAAACTTCCATAGTGGCCATGTTTTTAGTCTGATCAAGACAAAATGATGAAATTTAATATAGGACCTTACATAGATGCTCCATTTAAAATATTAATCCATTTGGCCTAACATTTTCCGAGAAAAATATTTTTTAATGAACCAGTCTAATAAGAAACATGGATTGTCCATGGTGCCATGTTTTTGTCCGTATGGGACAAAGTAAGCAAACTGTGTAAAGGAATTTGCATACAGGCTTCCTTTAAAATATTGTTCCATTTGGACAAGCGGTTTAAGAAGAGGTTTTTTATGTTTCAGGCAATCAGAAACAAGGATCGTCCGTGGCGGCAATGTTTTTTTTTTCGATCGGGACAAAATGAGCTAATCATATTAAGGACCATGCACAGATGCTTCCTGTAAAATATTGTTTCATTTGTTCAGGCGGTTTCAGATGAGAAGATTGTTTTTGTTTTAGCAAATAAAAAAAAAAATGGTCCATGGCGGCCATGTTTTTTCGTTCGATTGGGACGAAATGAGCAAATTTTGTAAAGGAACATGCATAGATGCTTTCTATAAAATATTGTTCCGTTTGGCCAAGCGGTTTCAGATGATCAGAAGATTGTTTATGTTGTAGCCAACCAGTTACAAGAATCTCCACAGCGGCCATGTTTTTTCGACTGGGACCAAATGATCAAACTAGCGAACTTTGTAAAGGACCTTCCATAGATGATCAATGTAAAGTGTGGTTCCATTTGGCCTTACGGTTTCAATGGAGAAGATGAAATTTATAAGTTTATGGACGGACGATGGATGCCTTAGGTGATCACTAAGTTCATATGGCCTTTAGCCAGTTGAGCTTAAAACCTATAAAGTCAAGTTATGACATTCGAAGGATTGTAAGATGGCTCAATCCACTGAGAGGTAATTTTGTCTAATTTCAGACGTTATGGTGATTTGTGTGGTTCCACTTGTATACTAAGTACAGCAACAGACATGACGAAATGGATGCAGTTTTATCTTAATGGTGGAAAACTAGCCAATGGAACAAGACTGATATCAGAAAATGCTTTTAAGCTTATAATAAAACCAGAAAATGTGATACACAAAACCTACACAGACAAGTTCTTTGCCAAACCTCAATTTCCCGTAACTAACAGCCAAACCGGGTATGCATTGGGCTGGAGAACAGGCCACTATAGGGGTAGGTACCGAACCAGCAATTACAACAACATTAAATAATAACAGTAAACAACATTGCATGAAATTCATAATATTGGTGAATGATATCTTTTCATCGATTTCGAGCTCAACTGGAGGAAAAGAAAAATAGAACGAGAACAAAAGCAGTAACTGAAGGACTATAAAAATCGGTCAAAAAGTTACCCAATCCAACTAGAAAGTACCTGATTTACAATAAATATACTAAACAAAACTACATGCAGAAAGAAAATACCTGTAATTAATACTCACAGTTACTGAAAGCAAGCTCAGGGTGAGATTCTTGATGATTAAACTTAAAGAAAGCATAAAGCTTACTGTTTGATTTTCATCGGTTACTGCTTTTTTGTTTTCTTTAATTGTTTTACCTTTGACCACTCGTCGAGTACCCACTAAACTAGTTTAACCCCACTACATGTCTAGTCAGGAATTGTGGTCATAGGTTTGTCTTAGTTTTAAATGATTTGTTACATGTACATTTTTGATAACATTTATAGGAGGTAGCAGTATTATTTTATGTATACGCGATTTTTTTTATTTAGGGCGATTTAGAGCTTTCCATCCTTGCTGGAGGTCTTGTGGAAACCTCTAGATTTGTAAATTTTTTTTGCGGTTGTGGTGCAGTTTCTCTGACATTAACCACATATCCTTTCTTTCTCAATTATTTAAACTATAGGGACCGAAACGAAAAACCGGGGATGAAGGTGGTCCGGAAAAGAAAGCAGTTCCCGCCTCTTTAAAGACACTTACCTTACTGCCCTTTCGCTAGAGAATAGCGGTTACTTATCCACCAGCCACCTCCTTTTACCAAATTAAATTAGGTATTGTAAAAATAAAGGAGCAGTAATTATTACTCCTCTTTAATATCCCCCATTTAACATTTATACACCAGCAAACAAAAGTTTGGGATGTATAGAAATCTCTCTGTCCACATTACTTTTAAGAGCACCTCCTCATAAACCGTTCAATGGATTTAACGGAACTTGACAGGAACATATGACACATGTTGATATGCATATTGGACGGCTATTCAAGATTGCAAATCAAGCTATTCCGGTCAAATTAGTGTCAGTTTTGCTGGGGCCACATGATCTAACAAAAATAATTTCTGCTGAGATGTTCAGTTTACCTTAAAAGAACTTTCTACTAGTCCTATAATATGAACTCCAATCACGAGAAAACATGCCTTCAAACCCTGGGACATATTTTGGCATAATACACGGAAAACACAATATTATTGTTATTATTACTCTGAATGTTTACTTTGTCAATCAAAGTGAGAAAATCCCGCCATTAATTATCACACGACCTTTTACGGGCATATTACATGGATAAGCGTTTAATATGCATTCGCATATTATGTCAACCCTATTTTCCTTTGTAAAATTATGTAAAAATAGAAGAATTGAAATTCTAATAAAAGATTATTACATGAAGAGTAATAATTATTTGTAACGTTGGTAATGGAAATAAAACCGCCTCGGTGTTGTAATGGTTAGCGTGCTCGCCTCTAGTGCGGAAGGTCGTGATTTCGATCCCCGGCCTTGTCAAACTAAAGACTTTAAAATTGGTTCATTCATCATCACTCATTAATATGTTCTCGTCCTATATATGCATGAAATATTTGCCGCTGAACGTAAGAACTATTCAATCAATTAAACAATGGAATTGTAATTTTTTTGTAGTCATCCCTTCCTTCAGCATATTCCGACCGACTTGTAAGGCAGGAGAATTCGGGTATTTTAATGCTTTGTAAAAGGAAAGTAAAACTATATGTAACTGAAACAATAAGGGCTCATTTATACTTGTAGTTTATACTTTTAAACTCAGCGAAAATCGAGCGACATCGTGCTGTAGTCGCGCGACGAAGTATAAATGAGCCCTAACAGTAAAATGAAACAATTGTTTTCTTAGTTGAAAAGTCCAAGACTTATGGAAGATCTTTGTTCACTCCATTTTAAAGTGTTTTTTTAAATGCGTATGAAGTTCAAGATGACAGAAATGATCTGGAAGAGAAATATAAGGATATCAAGCTGTGGCAACCTCATTATATAAAAACTGACCTCAATGCTCGTTTTACTCAATTTTAATTCAAATTATCACAGGTCATTCAGATTTTAATGTAGTTTACATTTTTAATTTTGCAACGGCAGAATGGCGTTTCGTGACTTCACTGTTCCAGCACAGCAAATATCCAATAAAATACTGAATGCAAACGCCAGTAACATGCAAAGGCATATGTTATAGGACTAAACTTTTGATCAATAAAAGATTTTTGTCATGAGATGCGGCCAATGTTTTCTAAAATTAAAAAAAATTAGCTATTTTTGTGAAAATCAAGATTTAACTTCGGTTTGGACTCAAAATTTTCATTTAAATTGGTACTTCACAGGAAAACTATTACCCTTCATAAATGAACCTTTTAAAGATAAAAGAACGTTTTGAAAATAAATGATCCGGCCAAAATACGGCCTTTGTGGCCTTGCCTCTTTGCTGGGATACACAATAATTCGACTGATTGACCAAATGTTGCTTAACGTCCAGCGGCAATTATTTCATGCATATTCAGGACAATAGCATAATAATGAATGATGATGAATGAACCCTGTTTGTACTAGACCGACACAACGAGTCGGATTTTTAACGTGCTAGATCCCGAAAGCAACAGTCCACAGGAAGCCACTTTACCCAGACACATTATTCTGAGAGTGGACCGACCAGTCTTTGCTGTTACTCCTAAATGTTCGGTGATGCAAATACCAATTTAAATGTCTTGTTTGACCTGGCCGGGGATCGAACCCACGACCTTCCGCACTCGACAAAAAATCAATAAGACAAAAACGTGAAAATACAAGCAAAACAACTCCATTTCTCTCAAAACCTCATGCCTACAAAGTATAAATATTTGTAAACATTAGTTTCAGTAAACATGCTCATTTGGAAAATGATCACTAGAATGATGTTAAGATGGGCTTGAATGGTTGGTAAGAAGTTGATTTTTTTCTGTATAGATGCTCACTTATCCCAGGGATGTATATAACAGATAAATATACGTCCCTGCTTATCTACAACTGAAATTTAAACTTTTTTAACAGGATATCAAACACTGATTCACACTGGTTCCACATATGGATACAGAGCAATTTTGGCCTGGTACCCTGATCTTAACCTTGGAATATTCATTGCAATGACAGGGAATGATGCAAACTATTTGTACCGAACAAGTCTCCAGAATTACTTATTTGATATATTCTCAGGCCATAGTCCTTATCTTAACAGTTCTACCATTTGTTCATACCCAGAACCATGGTTGAATCAAAGTGCTCCAAACCCTAAGCCAAACTACAGAGAAGACTTGAATCTCAGTCGTTCAAGGGAGGACTATTTTGGAACATTTTACAACCCAGCTTATGGCAATATAGTAGTGAAAGAACATAAGGAAAGGAACAAATTAACATTAGTTTATGGTTATGTAACTTTTGTTCTTTATCCTAAATCAACAAATGATGAATTTGTTGGCAATTCTGTAGGAACTGCAATGTACCTGTATAACTTCTATACATTTAAATTCAAATTTGAAGGAAAAAAATTGATACTTGAAATACCAGAATTCGAGCGCACAACATTTTATAAGAAACCTTATCACTCAGCAAATGATGCCAGTACCTCAAACATCACATTATTAAGACTAGCCTCATTTCTTGTACTTGCTACTTATATACTTAATATATAAACTTTAAGGTTAACTTAATTTTAACCTTTGCAAAGAAATCAGGTTTCCCACTTCATATTTTTTGGAAAAAAATGCTTTAGTACTTATTTTTCTTAGGTGCTTTATAATATTATAGTGTTACTAACTGACTGTTTCTGCATTGGCCCTGGTATAGATTCGAGGTCAGCAGTATTGGCCAGAGGCCCGTAAGGGCCGAGGGCAAATACTGCTGACCAAGAATCTATACACAGGGCCAATACAGAAACAGCCAGTTCGTAAGATTTTTATTAAATAATATGACAGTGCCGTATGAATATAGTTCCAGGGCCGTATGGAAAAATGAACAGGTCCTTATCAAAATGGTTTTAGGGCCGTACGTATATTCTAATAAACAATAACAACTTATGCGCATCACCTTCACACCAAATATCAACATTACCTTGTGTAGAAATTTTTTACAGAAAAAATGTTGACAAACCAACAGACAAATTGATAAGGCATCCTGCATCATACAGATTTTGGAACTTATTGCCCTGGACAATACGGGTTTTGGAACTTATTGTCCCGGGCCGAATTACTCATATGAAATTATAAATAATACAAGAAGAATTTTTTAAACTGTATAGATCAGGCCGTTTTTTGCTTATTAGGGCAGATTCATACCTTTTAATAATTCTGTTTATACTGTAAATTCATATATGTATGTGTATATTTCTGTTTATACTGTAAATTCATAAATGTGTGTGTATATTTTTGTTTATACTGTAAATTCATAAATGTATGTGTGCACTTATTGTATAACCAGGTAACATTTTTTTACCAATGCAACCATTAAATAAACTGGTATGAAAATGATTTAAATCCTAAACAACATTTATTTAACATTAATATTTGACTTTCAAAATCACTATTTAACAAACTGAAAAGATTTTTTGTTCAAGAGAAAACTGTTGTATTGCAAGATTGGGTACAAGGGGAGATATAATTTTTAAGATATTCATTCATCCATTCATTCATTCATGTCTTTATTTCCTCATTTACATGAGACAAAGTAATGACCCTTCTCTATTCCTTATTATTTTATTTTGTTTCCAATAAGCAATTGGTCAAATACTAGAAACACACATTCTATACTGACTTTGAAAGTAATTACATCATATATTTGTCATACATGTAAAATTTAGTAAAAAATGATGTCAGCAAAGAAAAATTTAAAAATATCAATTTATCAGCAGTAACCTCAAATTCATTTTTTAGCTCACCTGACCTAAAAGATCAAGTGAGCTTTTGCCATCACTTGGCGTCCGTCATCTGTCATCGTAAACTTTTCTTTAAAGCTCTTCTCCTCTGAACCCACAGTGCCATTTTGAACCAGACTTGGCAGCAATTGTCCTTAGGTGGTCCTCTTTCAGAATTTTGTCCGATG
>JARWCS010331297.1:7500-12134 GCA_034783895.1 Geukensia demissa | reverse complement strand
TCCTGGATTCATGTGTTGTGATATCTCACCTACGTCAAATAGTCCTGGATTCATGTGTTGTGATATCTCACCTACGTTTTGCATGTTGTCTCCTATTTTATAATGTCGGACCTTGTCTTTAAGATCATGCGGATGTTTCCAAAAACTTGGATTCATTATATTGCTACTTTGCTCCTCCGATTCTTGTTCAAATGCACATGGCAAGTTATTTTCAATAACTTTTTCGGAATCATTTATGTCATCATTGACAGAATCACTTTTGAAACTGCTATCTTCATCCTGATGCTCCGAGTTTATTTCTTCATCCTGGTGCTCCAAGTCTATTTCTTCAACGTGTTGCTCAGTCTCTTCCTCGCTTTCGGTTCTCGGAAAAGATGTTGTGCTGCTCAGTAGCAATTGTTTCCATTTTGGAATGGCATCTCTGTTAGTTTCTGTCAATATTTTTCTTTCCAACCAACTCCTCCATTTAGATTTAAGCTCTTCTCGCTGCCCCTTGTGTAACAGTTGTACTCCCTTGTAGTCAGAAGAAGGCGTGTCATCCATTGAATATAAATTGGAATGCATAATTAAAATCTATCCATTTCACTCAAGATCACACAATTTTTACAAAGAAAACGTGAAAATGCATCTTTTGCATGACTCGTTAAATATACAAAAATATACTACTTCAGAACAGGGAAACTTCAGATAATCTTCCTGATTAGCATACACTTAAAACGCACTCTTGTACATCTTGAAACGCCCATTTCAAAACTTTAAAATTTAACCACTTTTTTTCTAAAAAATAAAGTCAATTTAACATTTTCACCTTAAAGTAATTAATTAAAATCTTAATTATGCTAATTTCTCAACCTTAACAACTATAAGACGTTTAAATGATCCCCTCCTTTAAAATGGAATGAAATTTAATTATTCCTGAAGTGAATCATATACGCAACACGTGCTTAAATTTAGATCTATTATCGCCTTGAAGAAATTCGTGACAATTCCATGAGAGAAAGTTTGGTATCTTCTCATTCTAACACGTTCATTGCATGAATATGCTATTATCGTCTTTTTTTAACAAAGACCTTCTTTCATTATTTTAAACTTCTTATCTATCTTATGTAACTCTGGGGAAAAAATCGTTGTTTTGCAATTAAGTTGGTTAAATGTGTAGTATCTAAATCGTAAGTACCTGAGATATATGTGTGTAGAATGCAAGAGGTTATAGAAATAATATTCTTTCGAATTTAAAAAATTGTCAAATGGTACTAAAATCAAGGGGTTGTTTTATATGAAGAACAGTAGTAGATGCGCTTTTTACTCTTGTATTTCCATGTGTCTTAACCAATTATCCCACGTTTTCATGCAGACGAATTTAATTTAAGTTGATCAAATTTATTCTTTGATTTAGCTGAAACAACCGGAAAATATTTTTGAATGACATCTTGTATAAGCCTGAATTGAAAAACGACGGGTGTTTATAAAGATGCAGGAACTTTTCACCCTTCCGGATCACCTGAGATCACCCTCTGATTTCTCGATGGGCTTTGTATTGGGTATATATTACGTTTTTTAGTTTTCTATTTATACTTTGTCTTGTTGTAGGGTATATCGTTTCTATTGAATTGTCCCCTTCTGGCACATTCTTTGATATATTCTCGCTTCACCTTCATGCAGTTTGTTTTTTATGGTTCTTTATTCAATAAAAAAAAATTCTGCCTCATTAGTCATTTTTAAAATCGTTTGAAATTTATGAAATTCTTTTAAAAGATTCAAAATTTACCGGCTTGTGTGCACAATCTGTGTAAACTAAATTTTGTGTTACGAATGAATCAAATATTTTTAATCTACGACTACAAGTCCCAATGAATGAACTCTTAACCATGTTCTGAAATTAACGAAGATGAATTTATTTTCAAGTTTTACAAACATACCATAAATGTAATGTTTTGATCATTCGTCCGTCTTTGATAAAACATATTCTTTTTATTGAATTCGTGTTTTCGTTCTTGATAAACAACGTTGACATCAATCATTGTGTAAATTAAACATTACAACTATAGGTAATTTAAGTTACACTCTCGAAGGCGCACCTAATTTTTGTGTTATCATATAGAGAAAGCAGAATATCATAAAAGACATTTTAAAAAAATTAAATAAATCCATCCAGGTATCGAGTTGGTCAAAATATGAAACCTTAGTTCAAAATTAAGATGATACCTGCGACAATATCATCACTAGAGTTGACCGAGAGGAATATGAGTGGCCGTTCATGTCATTGGCGGGGTATCAAACGCTTATATACGCGTATATTGTCAAAACATACGCGTATATTATCAATATATACGCATATATATTGGTTTTAAACGCGTATATTTGTATTATATACGCGTATATCTGTATTATATACGCGTATATATGTTTATTTTCTTATTTTTTTTGTTAAATAAAACAATATACGCGTATATATACGCGTTAATAAACACAATATACGCGTATATACGCGTATATATTGGATTTAAACGCGTATATCTGTATTATATACGCGTATATATACACGTATATTTAAGAGTTTATAATATTTAGGAGTGCGATGGTTATTTTCTTAATTTTTTTGTTAAATAAAACAATATACGCGTATATATACACGTTAATAAACACAATATACGCGTATATATACGCGTTAATAAACACAATATACGCTTATATAATACAAATATACGCGTAAAAAACCAATATATATATTGTATATTGTCTTTATTAACACGTATATATACGCGTATATTGTTTTATTTAACAAAAAAAAATAAGAAAATAACTAAATATTATAAACTCTTAAATATCTGTATTATATACGCGTATATATACGCGTATATAATGCAGATATACGCGTTTAAAACCCGAATATATACGGGAATATATTGATAATATACGCGTATGTTTTGACAATATACGCGTATATATACACGTATATTGTTTTATTTAACAAAAAAATTAAGAAAATAAACATATACGCGTATATATACGCGTGTATAATACAGATATACGCGTTTAAAACCAATATGTATGCGTATATATTGATAATATACGCGTATATATACGCGTATGATACCCCGCCAATGACATGAACGGCCACTCATAAGTTTGTGACGTTGAGAATTTAATTTTAATTACTTGTCAACTCCATTCCATATTTCTGTTGTTCATATAATGTTAAATATTATGCAAAATTGCAGTTTTAGTTGTTCCCATTCTTAGCTTCATTTTGCCCCTACGGTTGCTTAAAACGTCATGACTTTTTTCTTCTTGAGCAGTTTATAGCCTTTTAAACATGATTTCGCCAAAAATAAAATAATCTTAAAAATAGCACTCTTAAGTAATATAAACGTTTATGTTCTAGAAAGGCAAATTTTGAAAGCATTCTGATCATATTTTTTTCTCATATATTTAAAAAATAATAGATCATTAAAACAATCATGCCAAGTTTTTCTGATATATTATTTCCAAGAAAACACAAATTAAACAATTACTGAATTTCTAGATAAAAAGTGCAAAGCTACAATGTATATTTTGGACGTTAAAATTGGTACATGTATGACTTAAATCATGATTTCTTGCAAACGAAAGACACATAAGAAATAAAACAAAACAACCTAAGATTGATTTCTGGGTCACGTAGTCACGGAACGCGTCGCCGGATTAGCTACGGACAAAATCTCACGGATGATCGCGGAAAATCCGGCTGGTCATGGCTGATACGGATCCAGTACGGTTTAAGAACGGTTTTACTAAGGATTATAACGGAGAACCAAGGACAATTTGCGAAATTGGTTAAAATTGATTCAGGAATGATACGTTTTAATACGGTTTATTACGGTCACAATACGGTTTAATACGGAATGATACGATGCAGCACATGTAAGCCACGGAGAAACAACGAGTATCTACGGAATAAATAGGGATTATAACGGAAAGCGAAGAACTGATACGATCTAATACGAAGTAGTAAGAATCAGTACGAGCAACTTAAAATGCCTCGGAACAATGATTTGTGACTCGAACTGTGGGAACTTTTTATTTCTCGCCACAATCACAATGGGACCTAAGAAAAGAGGATGTGGCGTTAAACGATCAAGTAAAGGCACAGTTAAATTTGCTACCTCAAGTAAAGACCCAGATGAACATGTAACTTTAGTATCTGTTCAAGCCCCCACCGAAAATGATCACGAGATGACAGTCAAAGAACAATCTAAGAAAGAAAGGCAGCAACCCCTGCACTTAAATAATGACCAGCAAGACAGCGTCATTCAATGTTTTCAAGACAATGAATTACTCTATGATAAAGGACACTGTGATTATAAATTAACAGAGAAGAAAACAGCTTTGTGGAAGGAAAAAGCAGAGGAATTGGGTGTCTGCGACGGTTGGTTAATAAATAAACACTTAAATATCGTCGCATATTTTGGTCCTAATGTGACAATAAAAAAGTCAGATAAAGCAATTTAATATGCATATGACAAAGAACTTAATGTAAACATTTTTCTGAATAGAAAATCGTAAGAAAATGTACATCTCATGATAACAAGTAGTGTTCTAAAATTTAGTTATCATATAGTAATGTAATAATTAAAACTTAAGCATTGCAATGA
>JARWCS010331286.1:0-12134 GCA_034783895.1 Geukensia demissa | reverse complement strand
TAGAAGTTTAAATTCTACTGTCATTTAGTGGGTGGCTGTCTCATGGACAATCATGCCACATCTCCTATATTTATATTTTGAAATTTGGACCAATCAGAACACATAATTGACCATGGCAGCCATGTTGAATTTCCGATCAGCAACAAAATCTGTTAAAGGACCACCCTGCTTAACATTTCTGCCAAGTTTGGTTGAAATCTGTTCTATGGTTTCAGAAAAGAAGACGGAAATTTGAAATTCCCATAGGATCCTATGTTAAATTAAGTTGCCTCATGGTGGCCATTTGGGATTCTGATTGGCAAACAAATCACAAATTACAGGATCATCTTACAATCATTTGTTCAAAATAGCAGTTAAATCTAATTTGTTGTTTGTGACCAATCAGAACACAAATTGGACATGGTGGTCAATCAGAGAAAGATTTTTAAAATTTGGACCAATCAGAACAAATATGCAAGACAACGAAGTGATGACAAAAGCTTACATGGCCCTTTTGGCCTGGTAAGCTAAAAACTTATATCTTAAGGACAGATTGATTGATTGAATGGTGGAAAATGTCCAGTGGCAAATATTTTATGTATATTCAGGACGAAAGCATGTTCATGATGAGTGATGATAAATGAACCCTACTTTCTACTAGACACGCTGAGCTGGATTTTTAACGTTCTAGCTGACAAAAGCAACAGTCCACAGAAAGACATGCCACTTTACTCAGACACATTATTCTGACTCTGGGCCGACCAGTCTTTACTCTTACTCCTAAATGCTGCGTGCTTAGCAGAGAAGTATCAAATACCAATTTTAATGTCTTTGGTTTGACCCGGCCGGGGATTGAACCCACGACCTTCCGCACTCTAGGCAAGCACGCTAACCATTAAACCACCAAGGCTGTCTTAAGGATAGATAAATATAATATCTAAACTTATGAGAAAAAATACAAAGGTATGACCCCTCTCTTAGAAATGATTGCAATTTGAGAAAGAAATTATACCAGAATTTACTTCTTAAACACACCGTATGTGAATGCGCTGTGCAACAGTATCGATCAACCTTAAATAATGATATTTTCAACTACCATTTTTGGTTGTATATCATATGCACAATATACCCTAAACATTTCAAGAGGTTAGGTGTGTGTTTAATGTATCCCAACACCAAGTTTAGCCTTTAGCCTAAAGAATATTTTAATAATACTTACAACTGAGCCTGGACTTTAGGAATAGAGTCCAAATCATTCTGTTCTTCCTGGGTAGTTACATAATCATGGGAACATCTCTTCCAGTAATTATAATCCTCTGATCTTTTCATTTTCTGTATCTTGTGTGTCAATTCCATACTCTTCTATTGAAAAACACCAACTATAGAATTAAACATTGGCGACTGTGTGTACCACTTATTTGAGAAATCTTGGTAAAACAGACATGTATAAATAAACACACTTCAGTCATATATCAATTTTAACAAACCTTAAATGATAGTCACTCTTCAAAAGTTTTACAACTCAATAATGCTCCAAGTACATAACCATTGTATTCAATAATGTCATTAATTGCCTGATTTTGAACAGGGTAAAAAGATGTTTTTGTTTGAAATTCCCTGTCACAGTTAATTATTGTTTTATAGAATCATGTGAAGGCACCTTGTTTCATATCAATATCAAGGTATTTATAACTCTTTCCAGAGCAATTGTTGGCATTAAAACTAGAAAATACAATGCAAAGTAAGAGGTGAAAAAGAAACATTTACAAAAAAGTTGAAAGAGCCTAAGTCAATAAGAACTGAAATTGGCAACAAAGGAGAATGTGTGGTAAGGGCCTTATATGACCCCCTATTTTGATTAACATCTCCTATTTTGTTTAATTCATTTTAAATTTCAAACATTCGAGCAAAAATAAAAAAAACATTTTACATAATTTTAACATGTGAATGGGTTTTCAAGGTAAAAAAAAATATGCTGATCGAGCAAATTGATCAGAATATATGATTTTAAGGCAGTTTTGGGGTCTGAAAACTATGAGCGCTACCATCTTTTTTCTACCTTGATGTTAATTTGTCTTGTAAAGTAGCGCAGTATGTAGAATAATTAGGCTGGTAAAGGCATGCATTCTATATTATTTCATCCTAAATGTAATCTAAAATTGGCCATATATGGCAGTATTTTACTTATAAGCTAGATTTACAAACTTTTGATGACCCTGTTTTTTCATAATCTTGCATCACTTATAAATATCTCATAGATAGAAGATACAGGAATTTCCTTTTGAGTCCTATGTTAAATAATGTCAGGTTGTGGTAAAATTGATTTCCAATTGACACACAATTCAAAAGTTTATTAAATGTCTTCCATTTTTTTCACTTTATATCAAATTGATCTATAAAGAATCAATTTTATTAGGTCAAATTACCCCTTAGGTCCCTTACCACACCTAGTCCTATGAACTTTTGATTAGATAACTAAAACTATGTTCTTTTTAATACCTAATGCATTCTAAAATAAAGCACAATAATTGTTTGTCTTCAATATGTAACAGTTCTTAAAAATAAAAGATGGATTTTTTTACAAATTTTTCATAAATCATGAAATTCAAACTTAAACTTGCATTAAGACAAATCTTGGTCCCGAAAGCATAACACATAAGACCAACATACATTTTTTTAGATATTGCTTCTTATATACATAAAAATTATGATAAGCCTTGAATGCCCTCTTTTTGTGAATGAAAGTCTCACAAAAATCATCAGCTTTGCCTCATATAAAATTAGTGAAAAATTTAAAGTTGATGAGTTCAACACTTAAAGATTCTAATAGGTCACAAAAGGTTTTTTTTGGAGAGAGTAATGCTCATTCTACAATTTTAGTTTAAATACAATATTTTTGAAATATCTTAGGGCCAAAAAAGATGGCTTATCATACTTTGTCCTTTGACAAAAACAGAAACGTTTTAATACCTTTGTATCACTGCAGGTACAGAAAATACTTTCACATCGATGTTTACATCCCTTCATATTTCTGTGTATAGACTGAATTAGTATTATGATATAACTGAAGATTGTTAATGGTGGTGGGAAACACAGCTTTTCTTCTAAGTCCATGATTAACATGTATCTCTGGAACTTCCATATTACAGTAGCATCTTTGTCTACCTTTGTTATTGTCAATCTGGAAAAAAGCAAAAGAAAATTCATGTAGGCAAGATATTACAAAAGCTTGGAAAATTGTGATGCCGTGCTATAAATAACCTATTTGTCTCCACAGATCAGCAAATGGCATACAATATAAACACAGTATAGTCAAGTTTAAGACCTTCATATTAAACAATTCCCATCAATGAAGGCTGAGATTGATGAGGAAATATTGAAATTTGACAGTATTGGCAAATAGAATGTAGTTGACCAATAGACTTGAAAAATCACTAACAGACATTAACTCAAATTATCAAGGTTTAGACCAAATAACGCATCATTCTCTTTACAATAAGGGCAAAGAAAACTGACAAAAAACTTCATTCAAAGTATAAATATATTTCAAAATTTTAAAGTATCAGCAAAAAGAGAGTACACATGTATTTGATTGACCGACCTGAAAATTACTACCGGTAATATGAAACATCCTAGCATTATTAAGCTTTGCACCACAAATGAAATCATTCCTATACTTAGGGGCTGTTTTGCACTACAAGAGTTAATTTAGATTAACTCAAATAAAATTGGCTTATATTTCATAATCCTGGGCTATCTCAGGTTAATAAGTGAACCTTTACTTTAGGCACGAGCCGCACGCCTTTCTTTACAGCTGACCGAATTTAAATGTCCTTGGAGTATAGTATATAAACAGCTGTAGAAACCCTGACCAGCCTCTATTTAAAGCCAGCAAACCAAATTAATCAAGCATTTATTGGAAAAACAAAACTAAGGGAGGGAAACATCTTCTCATTTGAAAACTATGTATAATGGGGGGGTACTTATTACCCCTCGAAGCCCTAAGGCTTCTTCATATAATGCACCTTATCCTTCACATCACTGATGATGCTTGGATAAGGTTACATTATATTTCATAATCCTGGGCTATCTCAGGTTAATAAGTGAACTCTTTGTAGCTCCAATAAATGCACCAAAGAAAAACAATACAAAGTCTACTGTAAGGGGGCTGCCAAAGCACACCAGTCAACTATAGAATGCGCCTGTCCTAAGTCAAGACCTGTTTTTCCTTCTATACTTAAAATATATAATAAATGTGTCAAAATAAGATTCAGAGATATGCCATAAAACAGAAGAAACTCCAAACTTCAATATTCCTGGTGTTTGTATGGAGACCTCTAGAAAATTGAATTATCTTTCATATCATCCTATTAACCTTCAGTATGCTGAACCCAAACTTTAACAAAATACATGTAGTTGTCTATTAAATGAAACAATATTTGAATCAATCTAATCATTTTAATCATGTAACTACCGGTAATATAAGATGAATAATCAACTTTATTACATGAAATTCAAATACGCAAGTTCAAATCATCACAAAAGTTAAATGGAGTTCCTCTATCAAAGTTACAACAGTCATTTTAAATCTTCCTGAAATTTCTCCCACATATGAAAGTGCATGTAACTCCTAGAACACAAATAAAATGTCACAATCTTAAATTCTGTGCCCATCTCTAACACTGTTGATTGTCAAAACAGAAATCAAATAGTTCGTAAAACAAGTACATGTATAATACAAAAGTCCATCAACCAAATCCTGTAGGTAGACGCTGACATGAACCAAATCCAAGGGTCCTCATGTGAATCCCAGACGAAACAATCCTGTGCAGATCCAGTTTCTTCCTAAACCATCAGACATCAGGCTGTAATGTATAGTTGAAAACTGAATTTATGTAATTTGAATTAAATTTGTCATCAATATCTCTATAATAAAATTTCTTAAAAGTTAATGCCGATGACCAATTAGCTGTTTTCAGAATATCATTTAAAGATATACCTGCTGCTTTTGCAGCAGATGTTGAAGCTCCTCGAAAAGAATGAGCTTTGAAATGTGATGTATCAATACCTGATAAATGCAGTACCAACTTTAGCCATCTAGCTATAGTAGAACTTGAAACAGCTTTATATGTTTTGAAAGAAATGAACAATTTACTGCTCTTCCTAATATCTGCTGTCCTTAAAATATAATGTTTTAAAGTTTTCACCGGACAAATTTTTGGTTTATAAAAAGAAGTCAAAACAACATTCTGGTGTAAGTGTTTTGGTCTAGTTGTTTTTAACAACGAACCAATGCTAAAAGTCAAAGATGAAGATGTACAATGTACCAAGTTCAAGTCTAGTATTGACAATGTCTGTGATCTTTGTGCTGTTGCCAGTGCTATCAGAGCTATACATTTCAAAGTCAAAAATTTTAATGATAAAGAATCCAATGGATATAAAGATTCCAAATATTTCAAAACTTTGCCTACATTCCAGGTAAAAGAATATCTAGGTAAAGGTGGTCTTAGATTGAAAACTCCCTTCATAAATCTTGTAACATAATAATTATTATCAAAATTAGAGTTTCCCATCAAAGTCAGAGTCTGACAAATGCAAGATTTATGGGAACTGATACAACTATATGATCTGCCTTTATAAAACAAATAACTGAGATAATCTAATAAGTGCTGTGTAGTTGGTGAAAGCTTATTAACTTGTTTTTTACTACACCACAATACCCAGCTTCTCCAGGTATATTCGTACTGTAAATTGGTTGATTTTCTCCAAGAGTGAGACAAGATATTGGCAGATTTGCCTGAAATTCCTTGATTAAGGAGATATTGCCTGATACCATACAAGCGATAAGGAATAACCTTCTTTTGTTCATTTGATGCTTTTGATTGTTGTGTGCCAGAGTCAGTAAATCCGAGCACTGAGGCAATTTTATTGGAGTACTGATTAAAGATTTTAACAATTTTGGATACCAAATTTGCGTTGTCCACAATGGAACTATCATAATAGCTCTTCTCACCTTGTCTTCTTCTATTTTCTGTAAAACTCTGCTTATTTGGCTGAAAGGAGCAAAGATATATGGATTAAGATCTGACCATGAAAATGAATAGGCATCAGTGGCAAAAGCCTCAGGATCAGGAAACCAGCTTACGTATCTATTTAATTGTTTATTAATTCGTGAGGCAAAAAGATCTAAATCTGGAGTGAAAAAATGCTTAGAAACTAGCTGAAAGACTGAACTTTTAAGCTTCCATTCTGATGTGTCATTGAAATTTCGAGACAAATTGTCTGGGTAAATATTCTCTTTCCCCGGGATATGTACTGCAGTGACAAAAATATTCTTATTCATACACCAAAGCCAAATTTTCTTTGTTTGTTCAAGCAAAGGTAAAACTGAACCTCCTTGATTGTTTATATAATTGACAGCAGTAGAGCTATCTGTTCTAATACATATATGAGTATTACTTATAGAACCACAAAGAGAAACAATGCCAAAATAAATTGCCTTTATTTCCAAAATATTGATATGTAGATTTTGTTCGATTAAATTCCAACGTCCTTGAGTCGATTTTAATCCAAAAACTGCACCCCAACCATGGTTAGAGGCATCAGTATCAAGATAATATGTTGGATCATCAAACCGAATGGGTTTACCATTTACCCGCTTAATATTATCTAACCACCACTGAATTTCTGACTTACCATTTTCAGAAAGCTTTGTGTAATGATTAAAATTATTATTTTCTCTACAAAGGGCTAATGTTCTATCAATATCTAAATACCTATGAAACAGATGGGCCCAAATAATTGCATAACGTGCAGAAGAGTATAGGCCAATTAATTGTGCCAGACACCTAATTTGTACTTTTTCTTGTTTCAAAATATAAAATGACAAATCTAAAATCTTTTGTATTTTGTCTTCTGGTAGAAAAACCTTGAACAAAACAGAATCAATAATATAACCTAAAAACATAATTCTATGTGTTGGATATAAGACTGACTTTTCAACATTTATATCAAAACCTAAAGATTCTATAAAATTTTTAACTCTTCTTGTATTACCAACAGCAGAGGCAAAATTTTCTGCTTGTAAAAGTGAATCATCAATGTAGAAAAAGGAACTGATGCCCATACTCCTGACATACGAAAAAATAACCTTCATTATCTTAGTAAATACCCTGGGAGCTGATGCAAGCCCAAATGGTAAACACTGGAAAGCATATAACCTACCATCCCAGATAAATTTTAAATACTTCTTGTCATTTTCGTTAACAGGAATGGAGAAATAAGCATCTGAAAGATCAATCGAAGTAAATAAACTGTTCTTGGAAATGCCTTTCAAAATCAAATCCAATGTCTCCTGTTTAAAGTGATAGTATGTAACAAATTTATTAAGGTTTTTTAAATTTATTACGGGCCTAAACTTGCCATTTTTCTTCTTTACCAAGAAAACATTAGAAATAAATTCATTTGGCTCGTGAATTGATTGTTTAATAGCACCTTTAGCTAATAATGTTGAAATCTCCTCCTGAATAAGAACAAATTCTTGCTTATTAAAGTTTCTTTGGCTAGGAATTTTATTTTGATAAGGTTTAATATTAAATTCTATTTGATAACCCATAATAGTTGATAGTACCCAAGAATCTTTGGTTATTTTCTTCCAATTAGAAACAAAACTTCTCAATTTTCCTGCAGTTTTGCTTTTTCTGACATGTATCTTGGGATTTCTTACCTTCAAAATCTTTTCTTGCTTATGGTGAAGTTTCCTCTGCCTCCCCTTGTAGGTGCCTTCACCTGATTGTAAGGCCTGTACTGAGTCTGACGTAAATTGCCATAGCCAATTCCTCTTCGGCTGGAAAGACGATTGAATGGTCTTCCTCTGAAAGTTCTGAAGTTTTTTGAATTTCCAGTGAAATTCTTATTAATCTTATTTATTTCGTTTATATCTTTCAGTCGTTTACCGACATCGTCACCAAAAAGGTTAACACCAACATTTTCATTTCTGTTGCACATCTGATGATATTTTCTGTCAATGTGAGGTTTGAGCGACATTCTTCTTTTTATAGACAGTTCGAAATGTGCATTGCACAAAATTGCAATGGCCTTAGACACCATATCACGCATCACCTTTATGTCTGGATTCTTAGTCTTTAATATTTCAGCAACTTTAATTATGGGCACAATGCCTGAACCTAACAGTCGTTGAATTATCTGCGTATTCAAATCAGAAGACTTAGCTTTCCTTTCTAGAAACTGCCATATTTCCATGTTTACGGGTGGCGCAGCCAAACTCCTGCAATTACCAGGGATCTTCATTTCTTTAGTCATAATACTAACATCTGATTTCCTTTTACATATGTTTTCGACTACCTTGGCAATAGATGGACTTGCATCCGTGTCAAACTTCTCATCATCCTCGAAAATTTTTGGCATTTCGTAATCAAATTGGTCATCATATCCATGTGCTTCTACTTGTTCTAATTCATCATTGTCTGAGAACATAGTAAAATCTTCATCCATTATATCAGTAACAACACTCTCAGTTGCATCATCTGCTGATTCATGAGACTGTGATAAGGCATTCCGATTCATAATGTCACGTACTCTATCATTAATGTTTTTAGAGCTTTGTTTGTCTTTGTCACACTTTGACTTAGCATTAACAGCTTCCTGGGGTTGAGCCCCCGATTGTCTCAAAGTTGAAATTAATGTTTCAGAAAGTCCATCAAATAAAGACTTCAACATATCATTTGTCTGCTCGTTCTTCCTAGACTTGGTTTTCCCTTTTGGCTTTACCACAGGGGGTTTTGAACCTGTAGACTTCGTCTTCGTATTCGAACGTCTCTTTTTTGGACTAACTACAACCGTACTTCTAGACGGTGCTTCGTCATCATCAAGTACATGTGAAGGTCTTTTAGCTTGATTCGATCTATTGACAGGCAATTTGCCTTTTCCAGATGTTTTTGCGACTTTCGTATCAATTTTCTGCGTCATAGCGAGTTGTGCAGAAATTCTATCGTCTTCCGTTTCCGGGTCATGAACTGGGACGACGGTTTCTCGTTCAGTCTGTGCTGAAAACCCAGAAAATGAGGCATCAACCTCATCTTCCGAAGCGAAGAGTTTCAATATTTGTTCATCGTCGTCAGATTGATAACTGTCAGAGTCGCTCGGACGAGACGAGCAACGTGCCATAGTTCTAACTTGACGCTAATAAATGTACCGTGTATACGGATACAAGATTGTTTGTTCAGATTATTTTCCAGTAGAGTCTACTGCATAAAATCGAGTCGATTTTAAAAGCGTGCTCTTAACCGACGTGCGGCCTTTAAAAGTAAAGAGGCTGGTCAGGGTTTCTACAGCTGTTTATATACTATACTCCAAGGACATTTAAATTCGGTCAGCTGTAAAGAAAGGCGTGCGGCCCGTGCCTAAAGTAAAGGTTCACTTATTAACCTGAGATAGCCCAGGATTATGAAATATAAGTGCATTGTTGTACTTGATGTGGTTGATTCTGGACATCTTGCTGTGTCTTGTGTATTTGCTGTTGTCTTTGTATTCTCTATCAACCTCAAGAGTAAAAGCCGATGCAGTTGATTTTTATTAGTTATTTTTGGTCAGTAGTTACCATTCTCCCAGGTTAAGGTTCCTCTGAAGGTATTGTTCAAAATAAGCCACTAAATTTAGTTGTGTTGTATGCTCTTATTAATTTTCTGGTACTGGAATGTACATGTTTGTTGGAAAGATACAGTTTACATGTACATCTTTCCATCATTGTAATTTGTAAAATTCCCAGATTGTTATCTTAATATGGCATGAACAGTATTTTTCATTTAGTCCATGAATGTAACTAGAAATTCATTAAATTTGAATTTTCTAACTATTTTTGGCCCCTATCGTGTCTGATGAAGGTAAATCCATAAAAGCGCTTTACACACAGGCAGTTAAATTTTGTCTATAAATATATGATTATTGTTATAAATGTATATGTAAGATGTAGATCATGTCTTTCAGGCATAGATTCCATATTTTTTCTTTTAAATAAAAGGATGGCATTAACAAGGGGAAATAACTGGACTTGGAGCTAGCTAGGAGTATCCATTAGTAGGCTTGCTTGTGGTTTAAGAAGACTTGGGTTGCAGGGGGGTTAATTATAAAGTCTGCTAGGACACCAAATTATTGAACTAATATCTGACTATGATGCCTATGTTAACAGCTAGAGCCTACTTGAAAAGTATCATAAACTTGTTTATAAATTTGTTAGCAGACACTTGTAGTCAATAGTACATGTATTTGTGATATTAATCATGTTAATCATATATCTCTGCCAAACTTTTATTACAGAAGCATAAATTATGCAAAAGGTGCATTGGTGGTGATTTTTTTCGTTTTTGTTTGTTTTTTTTTTTTTTTTTTTTTTTTTTTTGACCTCATGGATTTAAAAGGCCAAATGTTGACCTTTCATATTTGCAAGAGGCCTGGTTCTAGTGAACTTGTTCATTCAACCAAATATCTATTGTTATGTTTGAAATTTAAATATCAGGTTGTATATTATAATTGTCTGATCTATTATCAAAACAACATACATTTTGTACATGTAATGTACTTGGTATTAACAGGGTTAAGGTATTTTAATTCTTTGCTGTTATTTATCTTGTAGGGTATACATGTTTTATCATTTGTACAAGCAATTGAATATTGTTTTTGATACTGAATCTATTTTTGTTTCTAGTAGAAGATTTATATAACTCAAGATGTTGGGAAATTTAGTCAAACAGCCAGTTACTGCTGCAGCCAAACAGGTTTTTAACAATGCATCAAGGAGTATAGCTACGCAGACTAAGAAATCCCAGGATGTGTTTGACAGGGAAGATAAATATGGAGCACATAATTACCACCCACTGCCAGTAGCTCTTGACAAAGCACAAGGTTTGTTTCGTATTGAAGTACAGTGTAGTAGAATGCAGGGATGGGATTTTTTTAAGAAGGATAATTTCAGAGGACAGAGCTTTCCATACACATTTTTAGCTTACCTAACCAAAATGATCATGTACAAAGTATAAGCTACAGACTGTATCTGTCTTCAAACAACAATTACAAAAATTCTGCCTTGAAACTAATGAACCAATGGCGAACAAACTTTGGTGGAAGTTATGTGTTGTATCCCCCACTGGGTCCAAAGACATTCAAATCAATATCTGCTGCTTCTCTGCTAAGGAGTAAGAATAAAGACTGGTCAGCCCAAATAGAATAATGTTTCTGGGTAAAGGGGCATGTATTACTGCGGACTGTTGCTTTCATGAGTCAGCATGTAAAAATCTGGCTGAGCATGTCAATCTAGTACAAAGCAGGGTTCATTTATCATCACTTATTAATATGCTCTCATCCTGAATATGCATGAAATACTTGCTGCTGGATGTTAAGCAACATTCAATCAGTCAATCATTTGTGAAATAGTTCTTAGACAGACCAAAGTTGGCATTACTGTCATGATGGCCACCACAGATGTAATATAACATATGACCTTATGGGAAAATCATTTATAAATCTTAATGTCAGAAACTGGTGCTAATAAACTTCGGAGGGCTGTGTTCTGAGTATTCTACCAAAACTATGCTCATTATCTTTTTTCGCCAATCAAGATATATGTATGCCCACTACAGTTAAAGTGTCCATATATATCACTTATATAGGTTCTAAAATTTACAGTTCACTTGGATACATGTAAGTGATCATGAAATCACTTGTTTAAGTTGTACCTCTGAGTGATGTAAATATTGAATTTTTTTCATGACAGCTGTTCCAGAAATAAAGATATATAGTAGTGCCTATGTTCATGAAAAGCTGATCATAATTATGATGTTGTATAGTTATATATATATTTGTAATAACAATTTCTGTTTTTGCTGTACTTTGTTAATACACTTTATTTAGGCCCCAAAAGATAGTTGTTTACTGTAACATGCTAAGAAAAAATAGGGTTTGTAGGTCAGAAGTTTTTTTTCCATTTTTATTATTAGTTCGTCTCTATGAAGTAGAGGGGGACTATTGGAGTACCCTCGGCGTCCATGTCCGCGTGCGCGTCCACGTCCACAGCCAGATCTTTGGATTTACAATACCTACATTCATATTACTTGGTATGCAGATGCATGAGGTCACGACCT
>JARWCS010331275.1:0-12135 GCA_034783895.1 Geukensia demissa | reverse complement strand
TTAAATTATGTTCAGTCGTAGAGACAATCTCGGTTGGTGAATGACAATGCCTTGGACCCTATGTTAAATTATGTTCGGTCGTCGAGACAATCTCGTTTGGTGAATGGCAATGCCTTGGACCCTATGTTAAATTATGTTCAGTCGTAGAGACAATCTCGGTTGGTGAATGACAATGCCTTGGACCCTATGTTAAATTATGTTCGTTCGTTGAGAAATCTCGGTTGGTGAATGACAATGCCTTGGACCCTATGTTAAATTATATTCAGTCGTAGAGACAATCACGGTTGATGAATGACAATGCCTTGGACCCTATGTTAAATTATGTTCAGTCGTAGAGACAACCTCGGTTGATGAATGACAATGACTTGGACCTTATGTTAAATTATGTTCAGTCGTAGAGACAATCTCGTTGTTGAATGACAACGCCCGATATGTGCAACTTTGAAACGTTGTAAAAGTTATTGCATTGCAGTTTGGTTACAGAAAGACACAAGAATATTTTAAGTGAGTTTCCACTGAGGTCCTATGTTATATCATATTTGAGTGTGGTAGCCATATTGGATGCCGTAAAAATGAATGACTTAAGGATCATTCAAAATAAGTGTCATTTCAGTTGACTAAGCAGTTTCGAATGGGAAGGTATTTAATTGAATTTTTCATATCAATGTAAAGCTAAGTTTCATTTTTTTGTGTTCATCTTGGATATCTGTGGTATTAACGGATTGAAGACACAGCAGCATTCAAGGCCAATTCAACTAACGTTCGGTTCAATTTGACAAAAAATAAAAAAAAAAAAACAGTTTAAGAGAAGACGACTTTGAAGAATTTTACTAAGCGTTAAAATTAAGTTTTGTGGCCAACTAGGCATGGGTGAAAATGCAACCTAAAGACAAGTCCACTAAAAGTTGCTCTAAAAGAGAAGCAGTTTTATAAAAGAAGGTTTTGAAGTTTATTTCCCGTGTAGTCATTTATCCTCCCGGTTCATTTGCAAAAACAAAACAGCAGTGGCACGATTTTGCTGCATGCTGTTTAAAAATATCACCCTAAAACATTTAGGACTGAGTTGTTTTTTTAATCAAACCACACTAATTTTTTTATAATATCATAAAAAGACTTTCTGAACTTTGAAATCATTAATAAGGTCTTGCTCCTCGATTTCACGAAATATATATAGTAAATTTATCAAATCAAACAAATCCTTCTAAATGAGTCGACTGCCTCGGTGGTGTAATGACTAGTGTGCTCGCCTCGAGTGCGGCCGGGTTAAACCAAAGACATCAAAATTTGTATTTCCTGCTCCTCCGCTAAGCACGCATCATTTAGTAGTAAAACCAAAGAGTAGAGTCAGAATGAGTGGCATGTCTTCATGTGGACTATTGCTTTTGTGAGATAGCACGTAAAAAACCCGGCTTAGCGTGTCGGTCTTGTAGAAAGCAGGGTTTATTCATCATCATTCATTAATATCCTCTCGTCCTGAACATGAACGGAATATTTGCCGCAAAATCCGATGAATTTGTCAGTCAGAATGAGTCTAAGCATGAGTCATCCGAGGGATTGAGGTAGAGTAGCGGAGTCACCCGAGGTTTGCCGATTGTCCGTCGGATGAAATACGGGATTTGATATGTGTCTACGCGCTACATGAATTCGCCGGAAGCTGACCGTGTCACCTATGACTGTATATCCGAATTTAATATAGTACCAGAAATGGTAGTCTCGTTCCCAGACTCTCGTCTACGAGAAGTGATCTCTCCGAATAGAGAGTCTGGATTTCTCACAATACCTAAACTGTCGGCGTACAAAAAGCTGTCGCCGATTCGGGTGTTTTCCCTCCACCATGCTAAATTCCGATAGAACCGAAAGGTCGGTGAAACCATAGTCGTTATTGTTGGAAAATCAGGGTTATGGGTCTTTAATTATGTTTGAAATTAATTTCTTTATTACATGTAATTTAAAATTGTTTTATAGAGTTAAATTAAATTAAAATAATTCCTTAACATGTTGTTTAATTTTTTGTGATTGTAGAGTATTTTACAATAATTTGACTACTTCGAAATGTTTTATTTCACCATGTCAAAGAAATTATACATTAACTTCTTAATTTCAAATTGTAGTAATGAAACTAATACCGTCCGACTGAGAGCATTAGTTTGCTGTGTATGACGTTAATAACTTTAAACCCCCCCAATGAAACTAATTAAACAAAGACTTTTAAATTAACATGTCATTCTTTCAATACACCTGCATTCTGAATACCTAAATGCAAGAGAAGGTCAACATTTCGAGAAAAAAATTTTACTAATCAACTTTGAACTTACAATTCTAAAGAGATTTAGTTTGATTTTAAATCCAATATCAATGATTCCTCAAACTTAAAAGAATTAAAACCGTTAAAAGCATAAATATTGAAAAACATAAATATGAGTATTTTATGTCTGATTTCAGTCATAATTTTGATAAGTACATTGTAGACAACATTGCAGGTGGTATTAATATGCTTTCAGTCTTCAATTTGAATGTTGCGTTTAATTTGACAACCCCAGTATTTTAATGGACTAATGCAAGCCATTAATTAGTAATAAATGTTTCTTAATTTGCGAATGAACATCGGAAGAAATTGTACACACAGAGTAATTTCTATATTTAGACGCGGAATTCCGATAGCCTTTGAACTCGTAGTAGCGCTACCTGTAAAAACATATGTGAATACGCACTGTAAAATGCGTCTACTGTAAAATGCGTCTGGATGATCGAGACTAACACACAAGCTGAAAGAATCGAGACGGAAAAATAGTCGGGACAAAACATAATCTGAGTCTTGATGCGGGGCCTTATATGTAATCATTAGACTTAAAACCCTGGAAGACTCTGCAACGATGCAAACATGGATTCAAAGAACAATTATTTTCATGTCAAGTTTAAGATTTTGATATATGCGATTTTCAACTTCCAGTATTAATTTCCATAAGTCTCACATTTTTTAAACCAGAGGATGTGTCGTGTATCTGGTGGTTCGGTGTATACGCCGGCTACGGTTTAGGTTGGGGATCATTCCCTGATCATTGGTTCCTATTCGAGCAAGATTTTAAAGTGAATTTCCCGCACGGACCAATGTTTATGTTCGGCTGTGGTAACCTTCTTTGACAGTCGATCGGCTATTTCGGATACAAGTTTAGTATGAAACCCAAATCGTCCCTGAAGGTTCCCTATGGGTTAAAACAAGATCACGTGTGGCATTCCGGATTCAATTTATGTACAAGATTATTCCACAGTTTGGTTCGAATCGACACAATCGTTTAAATTTTTAAAACTTTTATCTAAGTTCGGCTGTGGTGCCCAACTTTTTTGGTCGACAGGAATACAATTTTCGAAGAGGACATTCTGAGGATCATTTCACTAAAGTTTAGTTCTCTTGTTTCCGCCGTTTCAGACAAGGAAATTTTAAAAGTAAACGCCCCATAGGGCTATTGTTTAACAAAGTAAAATTCCATACTTTCGTTTCAATCGGCGGTTTCTGAGGAGATCTTTGAGTAATGTGGATGGACAGACGCAAAGTGAATGAAATAGCTCACATAACCCTTTTGGGTCAGCAGCGCTGAAAAGTAGCAACCACGAACACATGAAATCAAAGTTTTGATCCTAACATTGAATTATAAATTGTGACAATCAAACTTTTGATGATAAATTTCCCGGAAGACTGCCAGACTGTGTCATCCTTTGAAAAAAAGAAAGCCACTGCATGCATTTGTCATTCATGGTTTTGCAGACTTGAGACTGTTTTTTTGTAAATTGTAAAATAGAGTGTCTTATTTTGATCTGTTGTATTTGATTCCAATGTTCATTCCGTGTTTCTCTTAGTATTCATATATTCACGTCTATATAAAACACCTGGTGCCTCTTGTTCCATCTTTTCTTTCAGCTTTGGTGCTAGGTCCTCTTTCTGCAGTGGTCGGACAATTATATGAGCCTTTGCCTTGTGACTTGTACCCATAGTGCCTGTAATTTCTAAGCCGCCATCTTTGACTGAAATTGTCCTGGTGTCGTAGTAGTAGTCTTTACGAACGAATTTAAGGCCCTTACCGCTACTATAGTAGTACATCTGTCTGAACCAATCATGATGTGGTGTTGAGGATTCAGTGAAACCAACCCCTAAATAATTTGAGTAGTGATTAAAATTGTATGGACAACTCCACATGACAACGGCCCTTATATTGTGTGATGCTATAAACCAGGACGCAGTCCCGTGGGTTCCAGTGGCTGTTCCCCAAGATTTATGTGCAATCTAAAAGAAAAAAAAATAAAGAAACTGTTACGTTTGTTTGATTAGCATATTATCGTTTAACATTCTATATTAAATTTTACAATTTGAAAGTAATTACAACACAAACAATATAGCAAGGCAAATGAATAACGTAGAAATGCATAAAACCTTTTGAACATTGCTGTAAATGTTAGGTCTCCACAAGGCCTTCATCAAGGGTGGAATACCAAACACTTTGTACATTTCGTTCGAGTCAGCTGGATTATATCGAATTATCCAGGTGATTTTATCGAAATTCAATCGGGGATGCTATAGCCGAGTTTCAGGTTGCAAAGAAATCAAGACTTTTATAATCACAATTCAAGGAAGAAATTATCACCATCAAAATTTATCATAATCGGATGTAAAATTTGGGGAATTTAGAAAAAATGCAAGTTTTGAATCACTGTGACCTCCACTTTTATACAGATTTCCCAAAAAAATCGATAGGGTTTCATTGATTCGATCTGTAGCACTACGCTTAAGCTTTTCCTAAATCTGATGTTACCTATTGATATTATTGTCTTACAAACTTTCTTTTGTGACTGTGATCTTGACCTTGATTGAATTTTCCCAAAAGTCTACAGGTTTCTTGGTTGCTTGATATATAATAATATTCAATCTAAGGTGAACTTAGAGTAACCATCCGGAATCCTTTTTTTTTTTTTTTTTACAAATATTTCAAAGCTTTTCTTGCAACTGAATTTAATAATCAATAGCGGTCTTATTTGCTTAATAAGTAAAAATATTTCAATTTTTTTTTTCAATCTGATTTAAACTGTTCGAGTTATTGTCCGAAAACCTTATTTTTGCAAAATTTTCAAAGATATTTTGCGACTGTTCAATTTCCCCGAAATCCAATGGGGTTCTGTAACAATGTCCCAAAGTTTCATTTAAATCTTATGTAAACTTTTGGAGTTATCGTCCGAAAACCTTATTTTTCCAAATTTTTACATGTTTTTTTATGGACTGACTTTGACCTTGATTGGATTTTCCAAAATTGATAGGGTTCTCTCTTACTCGATATGTCACAATATCCTACAGTTTCATCTAAATCTGAGGTAAACTTTGGGAGAAAATCTTATTTTTTGTTAAATTTTCAAAGATATTTTACGACTGTAACCTTGACCTTGAACATATTTTTAAAATGACTGGTTTCTCACTTCCTTGATTAGGTAACAATATCCCAAAGTTTCATTTAAATCTGACGTAAACTTCGGAAACCTAATTTTCAGAATCTTTAAGGTTTTTTGCGACTGTGACCTTGGCCTGATTTTCTCAACATCTGTAAGGTTCTTACTTGCTTGATACGTAACAATTTAGCAAAGTTTTATTAAAATCTGACGTAAACTTTTGGAATTTTTGTTCGGCAACAAATGTTGACGGCTGGCCGGCCGACTTCCCCTCCCGTTCATTTGCCACTTCGTTGCAACTCGGCTAAAACAGTAGAAATAGAAATTCTTACACTCGTGTATATTCGAGATATCTTTTACACTCGTGTATATTAATAATCTGGGAAATATTCACCAATTCGATATATCTACGTCTTTTCCTTCGTTCCGCTTCATTTCACTCGGGAAAAAATTGATTTTCTCACTTTGATCGATTTCCAAGATCTTCAATATGTAAGTTATCAATTTTAGTTATATTTCTCTTGTTTTACTTTGATACTGTTGGTCTATTTTGACAGTTATGGAAAAACGGGAAATAATTAACTTTATTGATTAATACACCCATATGGGTCAAGCAATACAATACAAAATTAAAAAAAAAAAAACAACATACAATAATATGACATACATAAGTGTAATACATTTTTCATCAAGATTCCTTGACCGGCGTGGACCTCATCTCAATTCTAATGACTGTTGAATAAAGGTATCATTATGAAAAAAAAAGGAAAAACGGGGAATGATAGAGATGATATGGAAAAACGGGAAATCGTCAAGATATTATGGAAAAAATAGAAAAAACAGAAAATAATCAAGATAATATGGAAAACCAAAAAATATTCAAGATAATCAATACAGTTGTCGAACTTGCATAGTATTCACATTTGTATACACAACTAGATCGATATCTTAGCCAAAATATGTCAATTAAAAATAATCAGACGACTAAATAATAAATTTTGTAAATTGTACGCTTGCCCATTTTTGTAGAAGATAAAAGGACTGCCCCTGTGTGGTCAGTTGTAATTAACAGATCTTGTAAACATAACCTTTTATCGTATGGGGCAGATGCATACCAATTTCTGATTTTTTTGCATATTCCTTGAATTAGAAACCAACATTCCAACAGATTTAAAGTCCAAGTCATTGCCATTTCAAACACATATTTTCTTGTTATTATAGATATGCAGCTCTAAAGACTCGTGTCCGACATGCAGTCACTGAATGTTTAATATGTAGTCGTATCATGCTACGATTGCAGCTCTTAAGCTGAGTGTCCGACATCTAGTCCCTGAATGTTTGACATACATCTGCCCCGTCTCACATTTGTCACATGTCTCTCTTGTACAAAATGATTAAATTTTAAAGTTCATTCCTTAAGAAAGTTTTTTAAACTTACAAACTTTTCTCTATTTCCCGGTCGAACAGCAACTGGTGGTGACTGGAGTTGGCCGCCATTTATATGTGATCCAGGATAGACCAGTGGGTATTTCGTCCAGTTTTCAATTTCAATTGTACACACAACGCTATAATTGGGAGGGCCAATTCCCATACTTGCTCCACTCGTCACTGCACCCGCAGCCGAGGCAACAGCCGCTACTGCGTCCCAGTTTACTGCCACCCCATTTGTACTGGTAACCAATCCTAAAAAAATATTCGCAGTTTTCTGATCAATTCAAGAGTGCATTTCAATTGCATTTTGTAAAATGACTTTTGGACAACTCGTCCTTTGGTATGAAGTCAGTTCATATGACGTTTATGATAATGTCATACTATCGTTAGAATTGGTGAATCGAGTTCGCCGTAAAGGAACAAAATAGAACTTTATCAAAAGTGTAACGCTGATTCCAAAATAAACAATAAAAAACAAGGAAAGTACAAAAAAAAAAAAAAAAATTAAAAATGAAACATTTCACATTGAGGTCAGCTATTGTCCCTTTCTGTTTACATGTAATTACAGGTGACAAAATTACATGTAATTACAGGTGACAAAATTACAAAGTAAACGCTGGAAAATGTCACGAAAATCGTTACATATATTCGGATACCGGAGAAAAAATGTAGCACACATATCAGGTACATAATTTTTTATTTTTCAGTAAAAATGATTTTAAACATAACATACCAATGTACAGCTATTAATTAAAATTACAGAAACTGAATAGTTAAATTGCTGTACTCAGTATACAACACGACACAATTTAGTGGCCATTTTGAACAATTCCTTCAGGTGAACCTTAAGGTTCCACTAAAGTCAAAATCTGGGACAACAATAAGCTATAGTCCTTTCTAAAAACCTTTTACCGGAAGTCGAGTTTGGTTGATAAATTAAGATTTTGTAACAGTTGTTCCTCTTTGTGGGTAGTGCATCACATCGACGTAAGAATGAGCAAGGAGAAAAACCCAACATTTCCCTGTACTTTATCTTAAAGCATTTGCTTTCTACTACTGCCAGAAGTAGTTAAAGTATTTACGCTGAACATTTTATTTTATAAATAAAATTAAAGCTTTAACTCTTTGTCCTCGACAGAAATTGATGCACGTTTTAGCGGTGATTTCTATGGAAACTTTTCATCAGGTGAACAGTATTCCGCACACAATCTTGTTTGTTAATTTACATATCATTCAATCAAAGAGCTCTTGGGAGCTCATGTTTCTCTTATTTTTGTATATATTGTGAACATGACTTTAAATAAAAATTACTTACTACTAGCCCCTTCCCCTTTTTCCATTATTAGAAATGATATTCCTAGTTTGAACCAAACCCATCAAGTGGGCTCAAAAGCTTGTAGATAGGTCGCAGTAAATATAATAAAAAGCCAAAATATTGCAATTTTATACATTGAATATAGCAGTTTTGCCCATGCAATTGTACTTCATTTATAAAATTAACAAATATTCTTATCTTGTCTACAGTAGTCGACATTGTGTAATAGTGACTTCTTTCTAACACAAACATTCTTTTCTGTGGGATATGATTCCCTAGAGAACTTATCCAATTCACGTCGATGGAATAATTATAATGTGCACTAGTGTATTTTAAAAGCTACACTGACAATTGCATGTAGCCTTGATCCTATTGATTGGATATTAATAATATTTTATACAACTACACTATAAATTTGACCTTTCCTGGCATTCTTCGTCTGTCATTTCTTTACACGTGGTTTCAAATTAATTGTTTCTCTAACTTTTTTCGGTTATTGGACATTTGGGGGAAGACCAATAATTATTAATAGTTTTCGTGTGGCGCCACCTATTGACGGAGCTGAAATGGGTGCGGAATATTGTTGACCTTTTCATCATTTTACCCGGAAGCAGGGAACCAGAATGGTAAATTTTAATTTTAGAAGGAACCACGGCCTTCCGGAAATAGGTTTTCGAAAAGGGCTATAGAAAATTGACAACATTTTCATAATTTAAGAGTTAAGATGTGAAACTGGATACAAAATCAATAAGCTGATACATATTAATTTTACAGTTTTTTTCTTGTCAACAAAATAGATCTTCAAATGAAGTTTTAAACTCATTTACTTGTATGGTGGCAAGAAAATTTTCTAAAAATCTACAGAGTTTGCATAAGCATTGGTTTTAATAAAATTACTATTAATCAATTCTTTGATTATCTACTGCAGGGCAAGCTAGAATTAGTCTGTCTTAAAAATAATTTATGTTGGAATGTTTTAATTCATTTAAGGTGCGCTCGAATACCACCAAGGCAATATAAGATTTTACCTATTTTCTTCTCGTTCATGTATTTTTTTAAATTATTGCTAGCTTGCATATGAGGTCAAACTATCAATTCAGTCAATTTTTATGAAATAAAACGCTTTTTCCATTGAATAAGATTTCTTTGAAAACTCTCAAGTCACAATCCAAACAACTGCATCAATAATTTCATTTCCAAGTTATTTGCGACAACAACAGAATTATCAGGCAATGTTCACAAGAAAGGGAAGCTTATAACGTCTGTTTTTTGCAATAATTCATTGAAAATAAAAATATAATGGGATCAGTCGGTGTCCTATATTTTGAATTTATTGGTTCACATTTGCCAAAATAAACTATTTTATTATGTTTTATATCACTTTTGTACTGCCGTGTTTTGTATTGCTTAACATGAATTGGTTTTATTGAAATAAAGAATAGTATTATTATATAATGAAAATGAGCTCAATTTCTTGTTATATATATATATTATTTTCCCATTTTTTTCGCTATTATTTTGCCAGGCAACTGTGTATAGGAAAACTTAGCATCACAATCATTATGGAAATATCATCCAAAAATTTAAAGGGACTTACCCAGTATAAGGCACAGTTTCCGGGCGGCGAACATCTTCTTCTAGTCCTGTTTCTTTGCAAATGATTCAAACATTGAAGCACTATAGTATATATTTAGTTACGAAAGTCCACGTGCAAAGCGTGCAATAACATTTGGCCTATACATGTACATATGAATTATACCGAACAAAAGAATTAAGCAATAATAGGTACAGTAAAACGTGTCTGATTTAAGAAGCTAAAGCTATTGCCTGATAATTCTGTTATTAAACTTTTGATAAAAAAAATCATACGGTGCATTTTCTAATTATTTACTTTCAATAAAACAGGTTATTCAAGAAAAAAATTCTTATTGGAAAGTTAATTTCCATAGTGATTTAAAGGAACCCTTTTTGTGGCTCATTAATTTAAATCTAAATCGAAGTTTGCATGCACGTATTTTGAATAAACCTTATTTGAATTTTTTTTAGATAATTGAGAGCCAAACGAAATGATCCCAAACCCTTTGGCGAGGAGGGGCGGATCAAAGCGAGGCCAAGTCCCCCCTTTGAAACGCAAAAATTACAAAAAAAGGAAAAGAATAGGGTAAATTTTGGTTTTCCATCTCGACATTAAACCACGTCGGTGATAAAATTACTACAAAATTATTTAACTAAACTAGTAATAATCCTTCTTTTATCGGGAATGTCTTAAAATTAAGATTTAACAAGCAATGACTTTATGAAAATAACTAAAAAATTGTGGTTTTGTATAAAATAAAAATCATCTGGTAACTAACTGTAGGTCAAGAATTAAATATTCTTTAGGAAAAAACCAGCCCCTCCAGATTTGTGGACGGTTCGGAACAAATTCTACATCGTGAATGGGGGGAGGGGGAGAAAATTTTAAAGATTTTTAGTACAATTTCGGTCATGCCCTATGTCCTCTCTACAGATAACATTTCATATTTTGAGGTCGTTAGTGGGGATCGCAGTGTACCATTAACCCTTGACCTGGGAAGATTAGCCCTCTTAACATTTCTTTTACTATAGATACAAAGATCTCCAAAAATTTACATTCTTAAAGCAAATAAACCAACATGTAGTTCCGAGACTAATTTTTTCATTGTGCGAGATAGACCGGGTTGATTGATTTATTGCTGGTATGATGTCTAGGAAGGCTTACTTTAATGTTTTGTTTTTCTATTAGGGAACGATCATTAACTTTAAGGGGGTTTTGTTTCGCAGCGATTAGTCACAATTTTTTTCTTTCAAAATTTAACATTACGCTTTATGAGGGGAGTGGCTTCAGGATATTTTTTTGTTACCTGCTTGTCAAGAATTTTTTTTCTTAAAATTGGACATCAGAATATATTTTGGCGAAAAACCATAACCCATGATAATCTGGGGTGCGTTTCTTTTACCTGAATCTGAAACATGTTTCAGAATCACGACTCAGCGAATCAAAATCATGTTTCAGCCATATAAAAAACGTAATGTTCCAACAAACTGATTATTGTTATGATTTCATCTTGAATCATTGGCCTCTTATGTTTCACATGATTCGAAATCTGGTTTCTGTTTTATTTAAAAGAAACGGTGAAACATAAAATGATCTGGAATCATGTTTCAAATTCGCGTGAAAAAACGCACCCCTGGACTGTATTGTTGATTGCTGAAAGTCAAGCGGCACATATTAAATGCATATTTACTACGAGACCAAGTTCAACCAAATGTGGGGATGGGTTTGAACTGTGCCAGGCAACAAAAGTGAGGGATGGGTTAGAATAACGCGATTTGGCTGTCACATACAAAACACAAATTGTACATGTATTCGCCAAAGGTTGGAATATTAGACATTGTTGTACATTTATATTTCCCATTCTGGGGGGATGATAATCGTGGTTGATGTTTCCTCGAGGACTCTGCACAAAAAAAAACAAAAAAACACAGAAAATACATATCCACCGCAATACACTGAGCATGCAATGAGAGATTATTGGTTATTTTTTCCCTCACTTGTAACTTACCTTCTGAAGGAGAAATCGAGCAGCTGGCTACACTAGGGATAGTCAAGAGTTTTTACATCCCTCCCAACCAACGGACGACCTTATGAAGGGCTTCTATCTGACGTGGGAGAAACAAATACGGCCTTAATTTTGTCCAAAGAATACAGATGAATAGAAGCAAAGACAATGTACATATACATGTACCTATCAAAACTTGCTGTTATCATATTGTACACGACTGGTTTTTAATACTCATTATTAATAGACAACTTATAACAGAATTCCAAACCACTGACCACTGTTTACAAATTGAAACAGGTCGATACAAAAATATTCGTAGACAACAAAGAACTTGTAGAAAGTGTAAAATATTAGATTAATTAATTTACTTTATTG
>JARWCS010331264.1:0-12136 GCA_034783895.1 Geukensia demissa | reverse complement strand
AATAGTTTGACATGGACCATAAACTGTTTGGAGATTATAATGAATCTACATTTTAATATTTGATAGTTTTTTCCATCCTGTTTTACTTGGGACCTAAGTTTCAGTGGAAGTCATGATATAACTTTGTAAATTATACCATAGTAGACTATGGTCATGATGGTATAAATTTTGGTTTTCTTGAAATACACACAATGTCTTCCCCATAGATACAATGACAGCACCATAGGTTAAAAATAGGTGATTTCTGATGAAGACCTAAAAAAATTCCAAAGAAAAACTTTTAAAAAATTCTGATGAAAACAGTGTTGATGACAAGTATTTAATATCAATATACCGGTAGATGGCTATTTTTGCTATAAGGATTGAGTTTTTCTCTAAGTAATTTGGGTTCAATGCACTGCAGTATGGTGAATTATTATGCCTCTACAAAAAATACCCATACATAAAATTTATGTCAAACTATGGTAAGCAGATATACAGGTACACATTTAAACATGCACTGGATTTAAAGATATTTTTATTAATAAATCTATTACCTAATTGCAGATATCATGATAAAGTAAAATTATGAGATTCCAGTGGGCAACTCAAGCAGCAAAGCTACTCAACGGAGTATTTTGTGTGTATAAGCCAGAAGGCATATCAGACAAAGCCCTTTTACAGACCATCAAAGAAAATTTAGCAAGAGGTAAAAAGAGATATGTTTCATGTATTTTAATGATTTCTATTAACCTTCATGCATGACATGTATATATATTTATGAAACACTACATTTTAGAAATAGTTATATTACACTTTGCAGGTATATAATCTTACATTATCAGCAAGTTCCAGGGTATGTAAGAATCAAATAGATTGATGCTTTGTACATCTCACCTGGTACATTTAAATTTCCATTTCCTACATTTGGGGAAATATTGAACAGTTTTACTTATCTTTAATGTGAAAATGAACAGATATGGAATAAATGTCAGAGAGACTGCACTCCAACCATGAGAAAAACAGTAATTTACAAATCTAGAGGTCTCCACATTCAACAAGGGTGGAATACTCCTTGTGAAAAGCTTTGTATACTTTTATCAAAATTAACCAGAACTTCAGTCAGTTAGGGATTATTGAAAGGCAGAGGGACACAACTGCAAAACAGGACACTTTAGCTCAATTTCAAAACTGAAAAGGGCACAATAAAAGCTGAAGACTTAGATAAAATAGCAAATATCTTGTTATTTGGGTCACTATGAAGTTTAAGTTGACTGTTTCTAGTATTTAAAAACCCATTCAACTTCATAACCCTTTATTTTTATTGACAAAAAGCAGTTGTATATGTAATTGCATCTCAGAAATACAAAAGGCAGAGTGGTGCACTGAAAGGGCTGAGGAGTGCTGTGCCCTCCATTTTGGGCTAGCTGGTTCACTCCAGAAGATGTCTGTGTCTATCAAATTTTAGTTAAAAAATATATTGTATGGTGATATTTTTTCCATTTTTCAGATTTAAATAAACTTCCATGCTACAAATATGAAATAATAAGAAAAGATCCAGCTGAAAACCAAGAAGAAAAGTCCAAAGCCAAGCAGCAGAGTGGTAAATTAGGGAACCAACTTACAGTAGCAGGCCAAAATTCATACTTTACACCCACTGTGACGACACTGCCTACAGTAACAGAAGATCTTAGTGAACATAGACTGGGTAATATTAACATTGTTGTTAAGTACTTTTTTTCATTTGTATTTTCTATTTTTGTAAGTTTCACTTAATATTTGGTTAGCTTTGGTTACATATTCCTTTACAGGAATACTGGGAAAAAACGTGTTGTTATTTGTTGTAGCCAATGCACAACTTTTATTAATTTAAGCAAAGGAGTAGGTACGTTAAGCCCCATATTTGGCCCAAATTTGAGAATTTGTGATACAACATTAAGTTGTTGTGAAAATGCTGTTTAATCACTGTCTTGTAATAATTCATAAATGATTTTTATATAATTTTCACCATTTCGACAAAACAATAGAGCATACTTGACTATTTTAACAAGAATGTAGCATTTTCTTTGAAAATACTAAATTTCTGGAGGTGTTTTATTCAAACTAATAAAGATCGCACGAAAACATCAGAAAGATATTTTATTTAATCATGTGAAAATTGATGGATCTTTAATTGTGCAAAGTTTGGTTGTGATGTTTTTGTGCAATCTATATTAAAATCTACAAAATTGTGTTCAATTTTGCTTGAAATTGATTAATTTCTTAGTATTTTCATATTTAAAGCAATAAGACCGTTGTAGAACAAATTAGACTAATAGAACTGTAGGATTTTCTTTTTATACACACTATTAAATAAAAACAATATGAAATATTAGATATTAGCCACTTTTCATTTTTCAGCAAAAGTCTTGGGCCAGAAAAGTGCCCTAACGACCCTTGTCCTTTATTGTTCTATTGTCTAAGACATGTTTGAAGGAAAGAAAAATGTGCAATGTTGGATTATGAAAAAATCAGGAATTTTAAACTGAAAGTATTAGGAAAAATAATTTTAGTTAACTTTCTCAAATGTCCTGGTTTCTTCCTATTGCAGTTCTAGGAGAAAGATATTTACAATCTGACTTCACAGTATCTATGGTCAATGGACATAGTTATATTTTGTGTTTTCTTTCTATTACAGTTCTGGGAGAAAGATATCTAGCGTCGGACTTTACAGTATCAATGGTCAATGGACTGAGTTATAAGTCATCTGGTGTTGTAGGTATGTTAAACAATAAAAGTGTTCATGAAATTTATAACCAGAATACTTTTAAAAAACAGAACAAGGTCCTGTTTAGGCCTAAAAAAAAATAAATCCGTGTTTCCGGTAACCCGACCGACCCTATTTTTGTCAAAAAATTTTTTTTATAAAATTCCGTGTTTCCAGTAACCAGACCGACCCTATTTTTGTCTTCGGCGTTTCCAGCATTAATTTTTTTCTAGAATCGTCTTGCTCTCCGGAGTGGAGGTACAAAATCGATACTAAAATAAACGAACGGCATGGGCAACATGGAGGGAAAAAAAAAAAAAAAAGCCTACCTACCAACCCTATTTTTGAAGGAGACATTACCGGAAACACAGAATTTTTTAGGCCTTAATAAAAACAATGATCCCTAATTTAAAGTGTGTATTATTCTTATACACTTCTCAGATCTGAAAACACTTGTTAAAGGAGTACATTAAGCCCCCATACATGTGACAGAGAATGAGGACAGCTGAAGTTTTTTATTGGTGTTTTTTGGTCACGCGTCAAGCCCCATATTTGGCCCAAATTTTAGATTTTGTGACACAATAATAAGTTGTTATGAATTGCTGCTTAATAACTATCTTTTTAACACGTTTTAACACGAATGTAACATTTTCTGTAAAAATACTTAATTTTTGGAGGTGTTTTGTTCAAAATAACATAGATTATACAAAAACATCACAAAAAGATTTAACTAAACATGTGTTATTGATAGATCTTTAATTGTCCAGGTATTTTGGTTCTGATGTTTTTGTACGATCTACATGTATATTAAAATTAACAAAATTGTGTCAAATTTAACATCAAATTTAGTAATTTGTTCGTATTTTCATATTTAAAGCAATTTCTAGGTGCCATGTGACAATGGATTGTAGAACCAATTAAACTAATGAAATTATGTATTTTCTTTTTATAGACTTTTTATATAAATGATATGAAATAATAGATATTGTCACTTTTCATTTTTTATCAAAAGTTTGGGTCAAAAATGTGCCTTAACAACCCTTGTCCTTTGCCAATTTAATTTTACAGCAATTGTTAATTTAATGGTAAATTTTGCAATTTTTTATCATGTTCATAAACTATAAACTAACAACTAGTCGAAAACCTCCATACAAAAAAATATGAAAAAAATAATACATTGTCTACATAGACTGACATGGTAGATACTCAAAAATTCTTAAACTACACAAATTTTCATGGACACCAAAAATTGCATTGCCTATCTAGATCATATTGAGTTAAATTTACATAACCAGATGTGCCATCTCTGGCATGTTTGTAGTAAAAATGTACCCCGGCTTCGAAGAAGAGAGGTGTAATCAGGAATACATGTACAGTTTATGATCTGTCATTCCATCCAGTATTTTCCTGACATATCTCTCAGGAATGCATGGAAATTTTTGTGAAATACAATCTTAAATCAAAGGACAACTGTTCAAGACTTTCATAAAATGAAAATGAAAATAAATTATAATTTTACAAAATGAATGTGAATCCTTGACAAATAAGATAGCATATATACAGATTTTTACAGAATTGACCAGATATTTTTTTATTTTCATTAGTGTGAAGACTGAAATTCAAAGTTGTTGCAGAAAGATACATAAAATATCTTTCTTAATTAGTGACAGTTAGTGTGATTCTTGAAAGAAAAAAAGCAAACAATGTGAGCTTTCAGTAGTATGTCAATAAATTTTCTCAGTCTCATACTAAAGTTACTCCAAGCATTTTTTGGTAGTATTTACCAATTTTTATAAAAAAAAAGGGGGTCAAAGGGTTAAAAAGATGTGATTTTGCAGGAAATGAGATATTTTTATATTTCATCCGATTTTGGTGGCATTTTCAATCTCCTTTAGGTGGCAGGGACTTTAAGTGTTACCTTTGTCCATACATACATGCATTGGTCAAGTTTCATCAAAGATTTCTCTGCTTGTGTATGTCCCATTGATTTTATATTTGGTCTGAATCATTATCAAGAGAGTTGTACCATGTCTCACCTTTTAGGCCCCTCGTATGCGGCTTCTTCCTGTTTGCCGAAACATTGATTGAATTTCTATGCTGTAAAAATTTTCGTCAAAGATTTCTCCATTTCTGTATGTTCGATTGATCTGATATTTGGTCTGAAGCATTATCAGGGTGAGTTGTACACCTTGTCTCTCCTTTTTAGGTCTGTCATTATGTCTATGTCCTGTTTGTCCAATGTGGGGTATCCGTGTCCATGGACACATTTTCTCTATGTTTGCATTTGATGAACGACAGTCATTGTCTTAGTCATTTTTTTGCCTCTATAACTATACCAAATGGACATGCAAAAAAATAATTTTATTCTCACTTATTAACTACAATCATTGGCTTAGCCATTTCTGCCTCCATAATTATACTAAATGGACACCTATTCCTAATCTGTGATTCTCTACGAAAGACTTATATTAAAAGTATCCTGTCTTGTTTATATATTTTTTATACCTGTAACCAGCAGCATGTCCTCTGTATAGCTATTGTTTTTTATCATCTGTTCTCTATCAAGACAAAATCTTGTTATAACTGATACATATTTCAGTTTGTGGAATCGGAGAAGCCGGCAACGACACTGTTGAATTGATACAGTCGGCCCAGTTTCTTAGGGTGAGTACAATGTGACAATGAATGACAATGAGACCAAAGCAAATTCTAGTGCAATTATGATGTTATGAGAAATCTGATTGGCTGTCAAGTTGTGTCAAATTCCCTATTTACTTGCCACTTCTTGTGATGTTTGAAGCACCTGATATATATCAACAGTTTGATGTGGAAATAAAATGAAATATTATATCAGTGTGAATAATAATGGTGATTTCATCAAGAAGAAAGTAAAAATCTACAATATTTTAATATTTGAAAGAAAGAATTCTCATAAACAATCATGCCACATCTCCTATTTTTATATTTGAATATATGCCAAAAAGACACTGTCCACATTCCACATACCCCTATCACAAATGTTCAAAATCCAAATTCAACCACCCCTCGGGGGGCCTCCAGATCCATTCTCACCAGACTTGCCAGGGGAAAAAAAACAGGAAGACGAGTCAAACCCTACGAATTTCTTGTTTAATTCATGTACAAAATGAAACACGTAACCTCTGAAGCAATGAACACCAATAAGCCGCACATAAAGATAACAATCACAGAATTTTTAAAATTACAATGTTTGAAAGATGTTTTCCTCTCATTTTCCAACAATAAATATAAAAAATAGGAGATGTGACATGATTGTCCATGAGACAGCCATCAACCAAATAACAGTTAATTTAAACTTCTACAGGTCCCATTACGGCCTTCAACAATGAACCAGAGTCCATACCATAATGGCAACTGTAAAAGGCCCTGAAATACAAAATGTGAAACTATTCATAAAACACAACAATCATTAACCTTTCAATAATTACATGAATACATTTATTGTCGTGAAGTCCTTTGTCACACAAACATTGAAAACACAAATTCAAAATCACAATAATATTTAATTTCTTTTGGCATAGATCACATTACATATATAATTTCCCGGTTACGTTTTAACTGAAAGTTTATATAGTAAAATGTTACTCCGGTGACTCCTTTAAACTTTAAAACAATAGTAATCACAACTCAAATATATAATAAACGGAGCAATTAAACAATCAGCGGATCAAGTATCAAATATAAATTAACGGAGAAAAAGTTAATTGGTGGTTCACTACATTTATATTGAAACAAAATAAAAAAAATTAAAAGTAGGTTATTGTGCTTGTTTATAAGACATCATACTAACTACCAGTACTATTAGAATAGAAATAATTGTATGGGATTTAATTTTGTTTATTTCATGGGGAAGAGTTAAGATATCAAGTGTGGTTATTTTATTAAACATCTAAAAAATAGTAACAATAAATAAATTGACATAAAACACTTGCAATATATTAAACAGGTTAAAAATATTTGTAAATTAAATGATTTCACACAATAAACTGTTAACATTGTCACCATTCAGTCATGGCCAATTAGCACTCCAGTGCATTCTTCATCCATGCAAGCAAAACTCTGAGATTTTGGTGGACGTTTCCAGGAATTTTTTAACCCTGTTCCAAGAATTTTTTTCCCTTTTTTGAGAATTTTCCCGGAGCCCTTTTCCGAGAAAATAAATACATCTTAGCCAGATTTACTACATTTAACAACATTAAAATTCAATATTATAATAGATTTTTAATTAATTAAATAATAAAAAAAATATATATACACTGCTCAAAGTTACAAATTAATAGATGTTGGAGTCACATTTCTGTCCTAGCCCATAATTGGTAACCCATGCTACAAATAAAGGTTTACCTTTTGATATTTCTCATACTGCTTTGTGGAATATTTAATTTTGACAAAGTCACATTGCTGTAAGATTAGCTCTGTTTCAAGGGAACAAAGTTTTATTTATGTCATCAAAAAAGATGAAAATATTTGGAAGTCTGGTATAAATTTTCCATTGTAATGCAAGTGAAAGGAATTCACGGAAAAGGGGTATCAATTTTTTTTTACCTTTAATGATTTGTGTTATTACTTGTATGAAAAATATGATTTGTATTTAAATTACTTGTATGAAAAATTCTCTGAAACTGAACAACAATATTCTTGGAAATGTCCAAATCAAAATTTGAATAATTGTCGGAAATGCCTTATGCCTGCAAAGGTCACTGATTATACAATCTTGATCCTTTTACCTGACATCAAAGGTATATTATAGCCAATTAGCACATGCCAGCTTGACCTCATTAACCCTTACATTAACAGTTATATTGTCTACTCATAAGCATAAGGTACTCATAAGGTACTACTGGAACACCTTTTGATAATTGTGTTTAAACATGACACATGCCGATTCATACATTTCCGTTTTAATTTCCAAATTACTGTTCAATCCCTCAGCTTGAGTATCTGTTGATCTGGATGTCATAAATACGGTTCAGATTTTATTATGTGGACTACTAAATTATGTAAAAGCTATTCTTTTTAGCTCACCTGGCCAAAGGCCATGTGAGCTTTTGTCATCACTTGGCGTCCATCCGTCCGTCGTTAACTTTTCACATTTACATTTACTCCTCTGAAACCGCTTGGCCAAATCGAACCAAACTTTACAGGAAGGCTCTATATAAAGCACTTTATAAATATTGCTCATTTCATCCCGATCCGTCAACAAACATGGCCGCCATGGATTATTCTTTTTTTGATTGGCTGTTATATTAAAAATCTTCTCCTCTGAAACCACTTGGCCAAATAGATTAATATTTGGTATGGAGCATCTATGGAAGGTCCTTTATTAAGTTTCCTCATTTTTCCCGATCGGACAAAAACATGGCCGCCATGGACAATTCTTGTTTCTGATTGGCTGACACATTAAAAAATATTCTACTCTGAAACCACTTAGCAAATGGATTGTATTTGGTATGGAGCATCTATGGAAGGTCCTTTATTAAGTTTCCTCATTTTGTCCCGATCGGACAAAACACATGGCCGCCATGGACGATTTTTGTTTCTGAATGGCTGATACATTAGAATATCTTCTCCTCTAAAACCGCTAAATGGATAATATTTGATTTGGAGCATCTATGGAATGTGCTTTATGAAGATTCCTCATTTTGTTTTTATCATACAAAAAACATTGTTGCCATGGATGATTCGCGTTTCTGATTGGTTGATACATTAAAAAGTCTTCTTCTCTGAAATTGTTTGGCCAGATGGATTAATTCTTGAACTGGAGCATCAGTGAAAGGTCCTTTATGAGGTTTCTTCATTTTGTCCTTATCGGAATCCATATAGGATTCTTGTTTCTGATTGGCTGATACATTAGAAAATCTTCTCCTCTGAAAATGCCTGGCCAAATGGATTAATATTTAATATGGAGCATCTGTGGTGGTACCTTTGTAAAGTTTCCTTATTTTGTCCTGATCTGAAACTAAACATGGCCGCCGCATATAATTCTTGTTTCTGGTTGGCTGAAACTGCTTGGTGAAATACATTAATATTTGATGTAGAGCATCCATGGAAAGTCCTTTACAAAGTTTCCCCATTTCACCCTAATCGGACCAATACTAGGCCGCCAGACAAATCTTGTTTCTGATTTCTCATTAAAAAATCTTCTCCTCTGAAACGGGCAGGTGAGTGATACAGGCTCTGCTCCTGAGCCTCTAGTTTAAGGGCGTATACAGGCAGAACACCAGAGTCAAGTTACATTTTAAATGATATTTACTTTGTTCATAATCCAAAGTTATATTCATTTATTGTTTTTATCTTTATTTTTTATGGTTGGTAAGGTCTTTGCAGGTTAGGTTCAAAAACATTCCACTTATACCATTATCGGGCATCTTTGGACAAGTATAAAACATTACAAATATCAGATAGATAACAGGTAACAGATAACAAATAAATTATGTAAAGATGGCACGGTACCCGGGGTACACATCAAAATTTTTAACAAGAAAAAATAAGATATGGGGTAAATGTCAAGAAGATCAAAAACGGAGGAAATTCTACAAGGGTAAAATCCCAATCCCAGTGACGAGCTCAATATTGTACTAAACAACTTGTATACGCTTTATACAAATTTAAATTTGGCTTTTGAAAATTTGTTATTATAAACATACTGCACTAGAATGAGCGTGATAGTTTACCATAACACACTCATCCAAGTGCAGTATGTTTTTATTATACTGAATGGCGCTTTGGTAAAAGATGACAACAACACGATACCATAAGTTGATATTAGGTAATTCTATTTCAATGATATATTTTGAATACATACATAAATAATCCAATGTATTCCACTTAGTTGCATTTTGTAAACAAAAACAATATTAAGTTAACAATCACAGCCACATGATATCATAATTATATTATAGAATATCATAATTGTGATAAAATTTGTAAATTTGACAATAACGAAAAATTTGTTACGTATCAACTTGCAGCAAAGGTATCAATAATTTCGTCCGACAGAGTTGCAAAGCCTTTTTGTGAGTCTTTATATTTCAATTCGGCAAACATCGGTAATTTTCGTCGACCGCGTCAATTAAGCGTTTGATAATGTAGCGTGTGTTAATTTCACAGTTTATCAAGCGTTGATATGTAAGCGCTCTAGCATATTGCTAGAAATGAGCGGAGCTTTTATAAGTTAGCGCAAATAAACAAATGGTTCTTATCCAATGACAAAACGACATTTCTGCATGAAATATAATAAAAACGTATGTCAAATGTGGATTGTGTCTTTTTGGCATTTTTTTAAACACGTAAAATTAAGCAAATCTTCCTTTAACGTTTACATAAAACACAAAAACAACGTTAAAGGCAAAGACCTCGACTCCTGACTTCATACAGGAAAATGATACATGTGGTGAGATGTAACATATTTTTCTGGATTCACCACTCATACAAGAAGTGCACCAAATGCAAAGAGTAATTAATAACAATAAGAGTACTTCAAAAATTGAAGATAATATCTGTAAAGAGCCTTTTATGATTTGGGTGATAAAATATTAAACTTTAGTACATGTATCAAACATTTACAGGTTTTGTGAATAATGAACTCTGATATGTACATTTATAACTTCCCTAAAAAGCTTGGTCGTCTGTTTCCTGTGTCAAAGTTACTTCTTTTGTGATTTGTGTGCATTAGATTTTGAGTTAACATTATAAAAATGTGTTTTATTTAACGCAGCGAACGATAACGCTGAAGATCTGCGTCATGAATTGCTTTATTTATGTGTTATTTTTATACTTTCATACAAATGTATGAGACAAGGTGCCATACAAAGCATAATGAATGCTATCATAACCCACCTGACACCTGCTGCTATGTCTATTTTAGAAGTTTGTTAGATCCCGTAATCAGCTTTGATGATCGTTTTGGAATTTTAGTAACGTCTGGATTGCTGAGCATGCAATTTAATTCTGCATTATTTCCAATATGGAGATAATGGTTTCAATTGATTGATTGATTGATTGATGCTAAACGTCCAGTGGGCAAAATTTCAGCCATATTCAGGACGAGAACAAGTTACTAAAAAATAAATCAATATGTAGACTGTGAACAGGGGACTGGTAAGGGAGGGACTATTATACTTCCACTGGAAAATTACGGGTTGGATAGTGAAAATTTAGCCGTGTAACTGGCCGCTTATATTGACCACTCAAAAGAGGTCTTTAACGTGCTAAGAACTTGGCAATTTCTTAACTCAGGGTGTCGTTAACGTTTCCCTATGGACGGATTGTTAATTTAAACATCCTTCATATCCGGGGACGCCTCAATTATAAGATGACTAGTGCCTCCGGGATGGAGATATCTAGTACCTATTCTTTCCCCGGCACACTCGTTGCGAAGGGGAGTTCGAGTATTTATACATCTCGCTCGAACGAAAGCAATCCCTTTGAGCAGGGGTTTACTAGCAGGCGGAGAAACCAAACGGCCTTTTTTCTTTTTTAAACGCCCTCGGGGTGGAGATAAAGGTGAAAAGAAATTAAAATCAAATCATAAAATACAAGTTGAATACATCTAATGTTGAAGAGATGTGGTGAAATTTGGTATGCTATATGCATATTTCAAGGAGTAACCTCTCACCAGTAGCATTAGAACCAAAAAAGGTAGATTGAGATCCAATCATACAAAAAGAAGTACTCAAATCCAAACAATTCGAAAGAGGAAGCCAAATACGACGGTAGAAATAACTAAATGGAATACGTTTCGAAACCTTTACGGTTTTTTTTTCAGTTTTTTGGAATTTAAATAAATGCACATCTATCCAACATTGAAATTAGTAGAGTTCCCCTATTGTTATCATTATATTTGGCTTATCGGCGTTCATTACGTCATTAAATTTTAGTGATCTTCCTATTTTTAGCCCTTAGGTTGTCTGATCTAAGGAAAATCCAGAAAAGCGCTTTACACGCAATTAAACATTTGTTATAAAATTCTGTAAGTTGTTGATCGTGTCTTTCAAGCATATACATGTATTCCTTATTCTTTCTGTTAATCACTATGTTCGTCATCATGCATTTAGTCTTTAGGAAATCAAGTTGATTTTTTTCATTTAACATTTTCTCTTTAGTTTCCGCCCTCTCATTGAATTTGAATTCACTTATACATTTGTTTCATCGAATTTCCTGATATGTCGATCAAAGTTTAGTACACATATATAGAAAATCGAGTGAGGGCAACTGTATTCCACTGTGAACAAGTCTTCTCTTATTCCTGTATTCCTGATAATCATTAGACCCTAATTACGAGTGGTATGAATAGGTTTGTTTGTTTGTTTGATTGGGGTTTTACGCCACTTTCAACAATATTTCAGTCATATCGCGGCGGTCAGTTTTACT
>JARWCS010331253.1:0-12136 GCA_034783895.1 Geukensia demissa | reverse complement strand
GGGCCAATACAGAAACAGCCAGTTAGTAATACTATAATATGGTATTGGTGACCACATTAGAACAGCATTATTTTGGGTTGTGCATTTAATCGAGACAAATTATTATAAAATTAGTAACACCCAAAAGCTGTTTGCACAAAATTTTGATGGAAATTACGGTTTTTATCAAATGTTTACCCAATAATAGCCCTAAGCGTATGTCTGACCTCTTTTAAGGCAACTTTGATGCATATATGTGTACACACTTTTACAAAATATATTTAACCTGTATAAAAGGGTGTGTATCAATCATATCAGAATCAGGTATCAACCAAGCTACATATAGTAGGCGGTGGGCTAGGTATGTCTACCTCCCCCCTTCCAGGACTCATCCTCAACAATTTTTTTTTAATTTGTCTTTGTAACCTTTTCAAATTTTAGCCCACCTGGCCTTAAAGGCCATGTGATCTGTTCTCATCATTTTGCGTCTATCGTCTTCGTACGTCGTCTTCTTAAACTTTTTACATTTTCATCAACTCCTCTGAAACCACTGGGCCAATTTTAACCAAACTTTGGTATTATGGTCCTTTGTCGGTCCTCTTTACCAATTATGTTCGGTTTTGTCAAGCGCCATCCAACATAGCCGCCATGGCTCGGCATAGTTTAACAAGGGACCCTATGAGAGTTTTACATTTTGGTCAACTCATCTGAAACCCCTGAGTCAATTTAACCAAACTTTGGTAATATGGTCCTTGGGAGGTCCTCTTTAAAAGTAATGTTCGGTTTTCCAGGCGCCATCTAACATGGGCGCCATGGCTCGGCATAGTTTAACATTTGAACCTATGGGATTTTTAAGTTTTGGTCAACTCTTCTAAACCCCGGAGTCAATTTTATCCAAATTTTAGTGGAATGGTCCTTAGAAATTTGCGTTCGGTTTCGCCGAGCGCCATCCAAAATGGCCGCGATAGCTCGGCATAATTTAACATGGGACCGTATGAGAATATTATTCACCCAAAATACAAAAGAAAATCTTTCAAAGATATCAAAAGCGACAAAGTCAGTAAATTCAGTACTGCAAAAGTGGATAAGTTCGTGAAATGTGAATTGAGACTTCGCGTGGGAATAAATTTCGCGAAATTAGACATTTCTACAGTCACAGCATATTATTTTCGTGTGGGGTTAATTTTCAAGAAATTATTTTGACGCATATGACAACGATATAAATTATGTACAACTTATAATTAATAGAACAAAAATAATTTTCACAAATAGTTTGACATTTTTAACTTCTGTTCATTCATGCTTAATTTTCAATTTATTTGGCAATAAAAAATTTATTGAATAAATGAAAATAAAATTTATGATACTGCTCTTAGTAAAAAAAATCTTTTGCGGTTTGAAATCTACAAACCGTGATATTTTTTGAAACATTGTAAACGAACAGTCAAATAATTTTAAGGGACCTACCCTTTGGTTTTCTTCTTTTTACTGAATGCTTATTGGATGAAACCAGAGGCTTCCAGGAGCCTGTCATCGCTCACATGTAATACAGTTTCCAAATTAAAGTTACTGTACCATTTGAATAGACTATGGTTTGAATAGCACAAGCAAGTTCGGCTGAAGCAGCCATCTTGGTTTGCGGATGCCCGATACAATTCCTAAAGGAACCCATTTCACCAAAGATTGGTTCTAATGGAGTTAAGTTTCAGATGAGTAAATCTTTTTTATGAATTTTCCATAATAGGGTCCTATACCTTATATTAAGTTGGGCCCAGGTAGTTATGTGGTTAAGAGACAAAATTCTGAAAGAAATTCTTCTGGGGACCATTTCAACAAAGTAAAGTGCCAATGGAGGAAGTAGAATATTTTTTCATAAACTTCACATATGGGCCTTCATGTATATAAATGTACGTTCGGCTGGCGTGGCAATCTCGGTTGGCGGGTGAGGTCATCAGACAAAATTCTGAAAGAACTTGGAATCATTCCACAAAAAATTGGCTCTAATTGAGCAAGTAATTCCCAGACATGTAATTTTTTTCATGAATTTCTTATAGGGTCCTATGTAAAACTATGTTCGGCTGTGGAGGCCATCTTTGTTGGCGGGTGGGGTCATCTGACATAAATATGAAGGGAACCAACTTAGGACAATTCTACCTTAATAAGGTTCTAATTGTGCCAGCAGTTCAAGATAAAAAAAAATTTGAAAATTCCCCATAGGGTTCTATATAACACTTAGTTCGACTGGGGTGGCCATCTTTGTTGGAGGTTGGAAATGCCGGACACAATTTTGGAATCAGACCACCTAAGAATCATTTCAGTAAAGTTTGGTAAAAATTAGCACAATAGTTTCAGAAGAGAAAATTTTTTAAATTGATCCCGCTTTTTTCTATTTTTTGGCCTGGAGACCAATTTGTTTAGAGGTCGGGGTCAGTGGACAAAACTTTAGTAAAGGTTCCCCCCCAAGGAATATTCCAGCCAACTTTGGCTAAGATTGACTCAATAGCTTTCAGACGGGAAGATTTTTCAAAACATCTCCCCTTTTTTTCTATTTTTAGCTTATCGGCCATCTTGGTCGTAGGTCCAGGCTATCGGACACAATTTAAGAAGGGGACCACCCAAAAACCATTCCACCATAGTTTAGTCCAAATTGGCTGAGCAGTTTCAGAGGAGATTTTTTTGGAATTGTTGACGGACGGATGACGGACGGACGACGGGTGACAAACGACGGATGCCAAGTGATGGCTAACGCTCACATGGCCTTTTAGGCCAGGTTAGCTAAGAACCTGGCTATCAAACAAAAATTTTGAAGGGGACATCTCAAGGACCATTCCACCAACTTTTTGTACAAATTGGCCATGTTGTTTCAAAAAAAAAAGATTTTTTCCAGTTTGAACCCCCTTTTTTCTATTTTCAGCGTAGCGGCCATCTTGGTCGTAGGTCCAGGCTATCGGACACAATTTAAGAAATAGACCACCCAAGGACTATTCCACCACAGTTTGGTCCAAATTTTCTGAGCGGTTTCAGAGGAGAAGATTTTTAAAATTCACCCCCTTTTTCTATTTTTAGCCAGGCGGCCATCTTGGATTACGGTCATCGGACACAATTCTTAAAGAGGACCAGCTAAGGACAATTGCTGCCAAGTATGGTTCAAAAAGATTTTTTGTAATTGTTGACGAACGGAAGATGGACGCGAAGTGATGGCAAAAGCTCACATGGCCTTTTAGGCTAGGAGAGCTAAAAAAGGATTGGACATTTCCACAGCAGTAATATCATTGTATTTTAAAAGATAATTTGTTTAGACGAGTCGTCTGAATTTAACTCTGCTATAAATTTTATGAGCCTGTTCTATTCCCGAACCTTAAGTCAACTGGATGTCGCTTTTTATTTTACATTGTACAGTTTTCGGCTATGATGAGCTTATCATTTTTAGCTCACCTGGCCTAAAAGGCCATGTGAGCTTTTCTCATCACTTTGCGTCCGTCCGTCGTCGTCGTCGTCGTCGTCGTATGTTGCCTTCGTCGAGAACTTTTTACATTTTCATCAACTCGTCTGAAACCGCTGGGCCAATTTTAACGAAACTTTGGTGGTATGTTCCTATTATAGTTTTCTTTAAAAGTTGTGTTTGGTTTTGCCGGGCACTATCCAATATGGCCGCTATGGCTCGACATAGTTTAACATTGGACCCTATGGGAATTTTACATTTTCGTCAACTCCTCTGAAACTGCTGAGCCAATTTTAACCAAACTTTAGTCGAATCTTCATTGGATAGTCCTCTTTAAAAATTGTGTTCGTTTTGCCGGGCACCATCCAATATGGCCGCCATGGCTCGGCATAGTTTAACATTGGACCCTATGGAAATTTTACATTTTCGTCAACTCCTTTGCAAATGCTAAGCCAGTTTTAACCAAACTTTGGAGGAATAGACTTTGAATGGCCCTCTTTAAAATTTATGTTTGTTTTTGCGTGGCACTATCCATTAGGGCCATCATGGCCAATCATAGTTTAATATTGAACCCTGTGGGAATTTGCCACCATGGCCAGATTTTGCCAGGTGAGCGATTACAGGCTCCTTGGAGCCTCTAGTTTATATTTGTTTCACATTTTATTATTGTGGGCCCTTTAACAGCTCCTTGGGGGATTTTTATTTTCATAAAGTAGCCCCTAAGCAGTTATTTCTTTTCAGCGTGACGGCGCTAGAACAAAAATCGTTAAAAAAGTTCTTACATTTTTACAAAACAGTTAATCACAGAAAATCTAGGTCTGAGTATTTATATTCAACTTGCTTGGTGTGTGTGCATATTGATTTTAACCTCTTGCTAGGATTTAATGTTTATTTCTAAAATCCTCCTGCACCCCTTCCCCCGAAAAACCAAATGGTCGTCCCCTAACAAAAAGATTCATTTTCAGCAAGAAAAATCTGTGTTGGAAGTGAAAAGAAATTAAAGTCCAGGAAAAAATAAAATGTTAAGAACTTAAATCTTAAATGTCTGGCTTATATTAATCTTTCTTGTATAAAATACGTTTGAAGTCATTACCGGCCCACGAAGAGATTAAATCAAATCTATCAAAGACTCAAATTCTAACCCAAAACCCAAGATCAGCATTTCAAAGCTAAAAGCTGAAAAGATAGATTGACTTTTAATTTACCTGTGCACATATCGATTCCAACCCTTTGTATAATAAAAAACCGCCGAAGTGTGCGCTCGACTCGCATTAATGATGGTCGGGATGCAAATGCTTATTTTGACTTACTGAGTAACACGACAGGTGCCACTAGTGGAGCAGGAGTTGCTTACCCTTCAGGAGCACCTGAAATCACTAAGATTTTTGCATAATTCGTGTTCTTCCAGCTTTAGTTTTCAGTGTAGTATTATGTGTTCTATGGTTATCTTTCATTTAATTTTGTTAGCCATGGTCTTGTCTGTCTTCCGACTTATCGATTTTTGTCAACCCCTTTTGGTATCTTCGAATTCCTTTTGACATTTTACTGATATGATTACGTCGATACGGATATGATCTGGTTACGTGTTGGACGCAAAAGCTCTATTGAGAGCAACTTCTATCAAATTCGTACGAGGACTTTTTTATTTCATACCGACGGACATGCCAACCTACATCACCTACATACACAACATCCCCAGCTCTCCCCTCCCCTACCAGAAAAGCGTACACATAATAAAATGCATAACAATATCACAACTTATAGTCCTAAATAAAAAATAATCTGAATTTAGAATAAATATTTTCGTCAGAAAATAACTTTAAAAAGGTTTTAATATTACCGTTAAAAAAGGGACTTGCTTTATTAATTCGAAAATTCCTCATTGAGATCCCTAAGCAGCTTAGGGATCTCAGTGAGGAATGTTAGAATCAATCATTTTTGTCAAAAACTCGGACCTGGTTGTTTTTCTTTATTTATATTGGCAAAGTCTGTTTGTGCACTTTAAAAATAGGTAAATTAATTCCTTAAAAATACATTTTTAACTCGACGTCCATTGTGATTCCAATTATGATATATATACAATCTGACAAATTTAAGCGCCACCATATATTTTTTTCTAATTATAATTTTCATTTTACACCTATGTAAACCGGAGGTGCAGCCACCGCCTGCAAAGTTCGCCTCCTCGTCCCCCGCTTGTCGTATTCCGCTATTTGAATCGAAGTAGACTTTGCGTGAAAACTTGTTATGCAAATATAACAGTCTGGGAGTCTTTTTTAAAAGTCTAGTTACAACTTGTCTTGTGAATATGAAATTAAAATTATATATTTGAAATGAATGTATTTTAACTAATTAAACTTGTAAAATCTGCACACCAATCTGCATGATGGTAGGTCACCCAGTATGTGAGGAAACGAGTCGGACGAAAAATGTAACCAAAGTCAAAGAGGCATGAAATGTGGGTCAAAGTGACCTAATTTGGGTGGGATGCTGACAGACTCCCCAAGACACATCTGCAAACCAAATCTGATGATCCGCAGTCATGTTTTACCAGAACTGGTGTCGGACCTCAAACTTAATTGAAATCATTCAACCATGAAATATAGATCATGTGACCTCAAATTTTGATGTGGTGAAAGGTCGTGACCTCATGCATCTGCATACCAAGTAATATGAATGTAGGTATTTTAATTTCAAAGATCTGGCTGTGGACTCGGACGCAGATGCGGACATGGACGCCGAGAGTACTCCAATAGTCCCCCTCTACTTTGTAGAGGCGAACTAAAAAGACACAATCGTGAATGTCAAAAGTGTAAAAATTGTAAGTTCAAAAATTATAAAACATGGAAATGTTTAGGCGCACATCTACCCACCATGAATTAATCACAGACCAACTTTGGAGTCAATCTATTTACTGGTGTAAATGGAGTTGAGGACACAATTTTGTCTATTACATGTGCAAAAATTTTACTCATAATTCCTCAATAATTTCATAAAAATGAAAATCTTTGTCAGATTCTCTTTTACATATCATGAATAAACTACAGACCAATTTAAGAATCAGTTGGTAGAAAAGTGAAAGACAAATTGAGTGTCACATGTGTGAAAAAATTCTATGTTAAAAAATGTATAATTTATACAAATTTTATAAAATTGAAAATCCTTATTAGGTGCTTATCTACATATTATGAATAATCCAAAGATCAACTTTGCAGTCAGTTGGTTGAAAGGTTAAAGAGGAATTATAATATGCAACTAGAATAGGAGGTGTACACCTTCAGTGTACTAAGAAACAGTCAACAAAGGTTTAGACCTCTAGGTATACATTTGTAAGTTGAATTATCTGCCCTTGGAATGAAGCATGATGAATTAGCTTCCTATATGCAAATCTACACATTGTGTCTAAACTTCATGTAAAGTTTCATTGAAAGCCATTGAACAGTTTAGGAGGCGATCGTTAACAATTATGTGGACAGGCTGGCGGAGGGACAGACAGACAGACAGACATGGTGATTTCTATATACATCCCTAAACGTTGTTTGCAGGGTATAATAATAATTTTTTTATGTTTTCTACTGATATCATAAAGACCAAACATTAACCTGGGTTACCCTAAAATGTGATTTTAAGCTTATTTTCTTTAAAAAATTCAAATGTGCAATGAATAGGGGTAAATTCTTAAAGCTTGATGATCTTCCTCAATAAATTCTATTGCATCAAAGACATTGAAATAAAAATTTGATTCAACTTTCCAATATCACAGATAAATGGCAAAAATGTACCCAGGTAAAGAAGCATAGTGCCTATTGTATACATACAAAATGCCAAAGACAGACACTTAATCTAACATCAGTATCTAAATAAGCCTAATATGGTGAGATATGATACAGACATGGAATTTAAAATGTCTTTTTATATGCTATGTCACAATAGGAAATCATACCTGTGTTAGAAAATGTATGATATATTTCAACACAACGTAATTCTCCTTAGGTAACTCTTCTCTGAACAATCTCTGAACCTCAATTAACTGTCTGTCTTCTTCTAATGCTGAAAATAAAAACAATCTCATTTAAAAGTGATATGCAGTTCTTAATTCATTTTGTTATGGAAATTCCCCTTTTACCCACTTTTGATTAAAAAGTACAATTGATTGGAAACAAAATTATATATATTCCTACAAAATTGTGCTTATTTCGTAAATTGAAAAAGTTATCAACAATAATACATGTAATTTTAGCATCACAAAGTATTCTGCACATACAATGGGATGTAACAACTGGTTTTAACAAATCAACTAAATTGGGTCCGGTATCACAAAGACAAAGAATAACCAAATACTCCAATGAACATATTTTCTCACATAGCTTCACATTGCTTGCTACAAGAGCCACTGTTGGTTTAAGAATTGATCATGCATATGTCATATGTCAAAGGACAAAAAAGTTATGGCCTAGACATTATTGAGCCAGCTGGAGATCCAACCCACAACCTTCCACATTCCAGGCGAGAACCCTAACCATTACATCAAGCAGGCAATCTGGCATGAAAGAAGAAGAATACATGGTAAAAAGTATGTCTCCCTTCTATGAAGGAGAGACATTACAGCAAAACAGCAAATGAATTTCCCTTTAGGTCTTTAAAACTTAGTTCTGGTGATCATCTTGATTGGGTTGCTGGATATCACTTTCAGAAAGGATTAAGATTTTAAGAATCATTCTAATAAAGTTTGGTTTGTATTGGCTAAACAGTTACAGACATATTTTAAGTGAATTTCCCATAGGGTCCATGTTCAATTAGGTTCAGCTGTAATAGCATCTTGGTTGGTCAGTTCAGATGCCTGAAAGTGTCCACCTAAGAAAGATTTTACTAGTAATTAAGTTTGGTTTCAACTGGCTAAGCTGTTTTAGACAAGAAAATGTTTAAGGATGTTTGCTGCTCAAGTTCAGCCATTTTTGACAGATTTTCAAACTACTCTGGATTTATCCATTTCAATAGCATTGATAATTTTTGCCCATTGACCCCATTTTTTCTTTCCATAATTTCATTAAATGCATTGTAAAATTCCATTTGAGAAGTTTTCGTGAAGTCCTATTTTTTCTTCATGGGTTTTAATAGTTAAAACCTACCAAGAAAAATCCTATGGAAAATCAAGAGAAATGCTTTTCAAGTCAAATTTTTAAATTCTTATATCTCAAAAACTAGCACAATGACCCATCAATTTTGTTCAAATTTGAATGATCTTAAAATCAATCATAAGCTTTTGAAAACCTAGTTATTTTTTTTTTATCAGAGCAGCAAATAATCCGTAAGGGAATTTCCCCATAGGGTCTAAGTACAACTGTATAGGTCATATTTGTTAAAGATTGGGAATGCTAATTAAAATCATGAAACTAAAGTTCATTCCAATAAATTGGGTTCCAACTCCCACAGCAGATGCAGATAAGATTTAAGTGAATTTCCCACAAGGAATCATTTGAAATTAAGTTTGGCAATGCCACTACCAAAAGACAGTTCAGCAAAGTTTGAATACAACAGTCCTGATCGTTCTGAGGATATGATTTAAGTGAATTTATTGACATATTCTATTTTAAGCGATAGTCATCACCTTAGTTGGCAGACTGACATGTTGGATATATTTTGCTATAAAGTGACCCTAAGAAATATTCCAACAAAGTTTGATTGCAGTCAGTCCAGAGAGAAAAAGATCTTTAAGTAAATGTGGATGGATGGATATGAAGGCAAAGTGATGTAAAGGTTTATTTGAATTAAAAAAAAATACATACTATGAAGTCGTACAACAGGTTGAAATAAATCAAAAGTCAACAATGGCTCCTGTAGATCTCGTAGGAATGTTTTCAGAGCTACTGCAGGAATATGTACATCATTAATTGCATCAAAATCTACATTTTCACCTGGAAAGAAAAAATAAATTCTTATTTATAGTATAACAGTCTTAACAGGACTCTTCAAATTTCATACCATCACCTTTTGAAACATACTTGATCATCTTGCAAACAGAATGAATATTTTTACGAATTATTTTTAAACTACTACAAATAGTACCAAGAATCAATAAATTGGTTTACTGGAATAAAAGTGCATGGAAACCTACTTTTCTACAGACTACACACACAACAGAACTACAACAGTATATGACCGAAATTTTTGGCAGTCATATAACAATGAAGGATATATTTAAAATATGAAGTAAACCACACCATATCAAAAGCTGCAGACAGGTCAACATATAAAGTTTTCCTAAAGGTCTTCAACAAAGATGGAATGCAACAAATTCAATAAAACCAATTTGATTTTTAAACATAAATTTTACTTTCAATTATATAAAAATAAATAAAGTAAAGATGATATGATTAAAGAATGTGAGTCCCTAGAGATACATTACCATGGTTAAATCTTTTCTGGACATCTTTCAAAACAGCTGCATTTGCAGACCTCCGAAATATTCCTTCTACTTCTAAAGCTGAAATAACAAAAATTTACATTAATAATAATTTTTGGGGGGCGTTTTACAAAATTCGCAGATTTGCAATTTAAAGGTGCATGACAATTGCAGATTTTCCTGTTATCATAGGTGCAAATTAATTTTTTACTTAGCTGTAATGGATTTATGGCAAGAACCAACATGTAACTGTAAACATTTATCTGAACACAGTGCTGCATTCAATAGATTGTCATTTTATGAACATTTAAAATATCGTTTTATGAAAGTTTGAACAAGGTCAAGGACTTTTCAGTGACTGTATATTGGGCATCATGTATGTTTTTGTGCTAGTCTACAATACAACCATACACCTTTGGAAAGCCTACATATATTTCAACTGAATATTTTGTAAAGACTCTCTGTCTTTCATTTTGAGCATGGTCATGGAAGATATAATTGACATAAAATAAACAACGTAAAAATCCCCATAGGGGAGATAATTCATCATTGTGTGGTTAAAAATTCTTGGAAAGGTTTTTGGGCAATGTTGGGGTAATCAAACTCAGTATTTGTACAGTATTTGTATATTTCACTTACCATTTTTTCTGAGGTATTCAACAGAGGTTTCCACCACAGGGGGTATCATGCATTTATAATTTTGCAAAATTCTGAAACAAATGTTTTTTTAATTATTTGATGAAACAGGCAATATTAAAACAGGTTATGCACAAAATTTATTATGAGGAAATTCACATTTTCATTGCGATACTCATTTTCAGCCATCAAATAACAAGCATCATACCTTTTTTGTATTTTAGTTATAGTAGCCATTTAGGTTGGTTGACGGACATGTAAGACACAATTCTGAGAAGGAACCCCCTAAGGACCATTATACTAATGTTTGAATACTATTGTCCTAAAGATTTCAGGAGAAGATTTTAACAATTTTTCTATTTTTGGTAACAAGAGCCTTCTTAGTTGGCAGGCAGGAATGCAATTGCATTAGGGGACCATTACATGTGTAACAAAGTTGGTTCCTGCTGGCTCAGCAGTTCCAGAGAAGATGATTTTTAAGTGAATTTCCTAGAGGATCTGCTTAAAAATGCAATGATACTAACCAGAGGCTCCCAGAAGCCATTTTCTCTAACCTGACTGTGACTTTATCTTAGTTCTTATGCCATGAAAGACTGCTGAACAAAAATTTTCTAGAGCACAATATAGGTCATATGACCATTAAGGTCATGTGAGCTAAAAAAATACTCTTATGTTAAATGCAAGATGCTCAATTTTTCTTTTAACTTTTTTGTTTCATCAGACTCTTGGCATTCCATGGAGTACCAACTGCACTCCACTTTTGGCCAATTTCTTCCTTTTTCCTATGAAGCCAATTTATCAAACATTGAAATTTTGGAGAGAATATAGATAGATCCCACTGAACTTGGATTTGGAGATTTTGGGGATACATAGGAACTAAAAGGTCTATTCAAACCTTGAAATTGTCAGTAAGGATCAGTTGAAGGTAAAGCTTTATTAAGCTGTACAAAAGAGAGAAGACCAATTTTCCCACTGTAAACTTTCCTTACATGTGTAGCAACAGGTGTCATTAGCGGAGCAGGAGCTGCTTACCCTTCCAGAGAACCTGAGCTCTCCCTTGTATTCATAGGTTTCATGTTGCTGAAGGTGAACTTTTTTGTGTATTGGTAATATTGACGTCTGCTCCTGTTCTTTAGGCCATGGACTTATCTGTCTACCGACTTAATGATATCAGTCTGTCTCTTTAGTGTATTCAAATTCATATTTCTACTTGCTACTGATAAACACACCCTGTTATTCAAAATGAACATAGTAGTGATATTTTTGTATGAGTTAATTGGAAAGTCAACACCCCACCCCCTCCAAACCAACAGAAACCACAAAGTAAACCTTACTGTTGAAGTCTAACACCAAACTGTTGCTTTGGATTGACAGCTGCCTCGTCGCCTTTCTCTGAGGAATATGGATATGCTGGTTTCTTTGCTGACAAAATTTTAGCATCATGCCTAACAAAACAAATAAAAATCATATTTGTTGAGACTTTTTCATAAATAAAATATATCCATTAAATTTAAGATTTCATATTTTCAAAACTTACTTACTACTAATAATTTCTTTCTTCCCATCACAATTCAGAATTTCTGTTCATTTTATCTTGTGAAACAGTGCTCCAGCTAGGATTTAAGGGCAGAGGGGCACAACTTCACAAAAAAGGGCACTTTAGCACGATTTTAAAA